>JAVQKC010136250.1:0-20368 GCA_036025475.1 Philypnodon macrostomus
GCACATGAAAGGGGAGTCCGGTTGAGCCAGACTCCTGGTCTCCGGGGTCAGATCTCGTCACGGTCCGTGGTCCCATACCGTGGGAAGGTTGGGGTTTGGAGAGATATGATAAGGAGACAACTATGAGGTCCCCTGATACGCAACAATATATTTATATATAATCTCATTATTTTATTAGGCCAAGATCACAATTTCGATTTTATCACAATAAAACAATAGTTGACATTGTATGTTTTGTCTTGCACAGTCTTCATAAAACCCTTTAAATGATCAATTCAATGTACATCTAGCCAAGTGTTCATCATAATATTTAATACTATTTATTTTCCTATTTTTATTAATATGAACATTGGCCAAAATTACATTGCAGAGCATAAATGAACGCACTGTAGCACAATTCAACCATCTTCCCAGATTAGCAGATTGACATATGTGATCTTTTATTGTCATATCTCACCTCTAGCAGAAAGTGTGGCTGTGCTTTTAGGGGAAATGCATACCGTGTCTTTACGTTGGAGTAGCTTCAAATTATTTATTTTGCTTTTCTGATCATTACTATGGCAATATTAGCTCTACACCGAAATCACTCTAATAACTAACCCTTCATATTACTGTTTCAGGCTGGAGTCGCCCACTCGCTCCCTCAGCATGGATGCTCCTAAAGGGGTTCATCTGAAGGCCCAGGCCGGGAACATGGAGGCAGCAACCAGCATGGACTTACTGCTGGAGTCCACTCAGGGACTGGTGAGACACACACACACCATGGACTTACTGCTGGAGTCCACTCAGGGACTGGTGAGACGCACACACACTGGTGTGTGTGAAGTGTGTTTTTCTCTCCTGCTCGAGAGTCTGTTCTTGAGATGCTGCTTCATTCTTGTTTAGTCAGATAGACACCTTGAGTTAACACTACAGGAGCAGATCTCCTCTGTGAGCTGCCCTGGACTGAACCCTCAGTGATTTGTGTGTTGTGATGGAGTGGTTCCTGCTCATGTTTAGACTGAGCTTTGGACGTTGGATAATTGCGGCTTCCACTACAGTCATTTCCTTGAGCGGACTATTTTTAATGATGAACACTCCTTTTAATCATTGCAGTTTTATGGGATAGCTTTGGGACCACGCTTGACCCGCAGAAAGCACAGTCAAAGGTTTGGACACACTTTCTTGTGACTAGAACTAGGGCTGCTCAAATGATGGAAAAATATTTTGGTCATAAATTAAATCACAATTATTTTAAAAAGATTACCGGTATTCAATGGGTGAAGATACATACTATATATATTTTTATTATTAATTTGATTTCATTTTAATTTTAGTTTTAACTAAAGGATGATTTAGCTCACATTTAATATAGCTTTTTAACCCTATCTCAAGCCAAAATCTTTATACAAAATAAGATATTTTAATAATAATAATGGATTAGATTTACATTGCACCTCAAAGCACTATTTATTTTGAGTTTGAGTACAACCTTTGTAGCCACAGTTGCTCTTGGGCACAATGAAAAGAGACTTTTTGCACCAACAACAAGGTTAAGGTTTGTTTTTATAAAGAAATCATAAAAATAATAGTTTTAAATGTATGTATTAATCCATTATTAGGAACAAAATGCATTAAAAAAACAAGGTGAAACTTTTGGAGTTCAGATGAGCTGTTTGTCTGTTGATGCTGACTTTTCTCCTGCACAATATGAGAACCATTTGATATGTTCGATCACTATGTTGAATATTGAGCGACTGGCGCAACATTGGAGAGCTTGTAAGTTCTAGGGTTGATAGGTTGGGAGGACCAGAATAAAAGCAGACATGTTGAAATAGAGATTGTTTTCATTGAACACACACTTGTTTTTGGAAGTTGTAGAAGCTAAATTCTGGCCTGATACGGGAAAACATATCGCTAATCATGTTGAATATTGATATTTTTGTGATATTTTGACTGAATGATGGGATCTGTGGGATACATTGTGTTACATTTCAGTATTGTACAGCTCTCACTTCCACAGGCAGTGTTGCTCTATCCATGTATTTTGTCAAAAGGTTCTGGAAAATCTAGAATGATAAACTTCAATTAAAGTAAAAGCTCTCCGTTTCTAAAATGTTATAGTGGTTCTGAAATGTGTTCTATCAAATTTATCATCTGGACATTCCCTTTTTGAAGGATATAAATTTGGGTGACTGGAGATGCTAATCCATGGTGGCCCTGCAATAGGTCAGATTAATTGTTTACTTTGGAAACTAGGAGTTTCTCAAACATATGTATGTACAGTGAATAATGACTTTACACTTTATTAGTGGTTAGTGCAGACCTCCACCAAGGCAGCTCATTTATCACCCCCAAAATTGATTGTGTTATATCTGACCTTCCTGTAAATTTCAAATTGGTGCAGTATTTTTTGAGTAAAGTTGCTAACAAATGCCATTCTTTGAAAAAAATCTTCGAACTATTCCAGACGCTGATCCAAATCACTCCCAAAATCTACTCAATTGTTCCTTGTGTCATTTCTGACCTTCCCTAAAAATCTCATCTAATTCAGTTTTTTTTGTGTAAAGTTGCAATGCCATTCATTGAAAAAAAATCTCCCAAAATCTTATCAAATCTGTTTAGTAGTTGCTAACAGACAAACAAGCAAACAAACTAACAAATACTACCAAAAACATTATCTCCTTGGCGGAAATAAAATATTATGTAATGTTTTTCTTATATTGTTCAGCCATGTACTTGTATGTTGATGACTGTGCACTAGTGTAAGGTACAGTAAGTGTGTAATGCTGTCCTCTCTCCTCACAGCTGATCCTGGATGCAGAGACCGTGCGTTTGCCTAACCTGCCCCTCAGCTCCGGGGGGGTGTCGGGGAGCGCTCAGGGGATCTTCGAAGTGTGTGTCTGTCCCAGTGGAAAATTGTTCCTGTCCAAGGCCGGGGTCACCTCCACATGTGGAGACAACCAGGACTGCTGAGCATGCTCAGCACTGTCTCCAGTCAGCTACAAGCACACTGGTTGTGTCTCCATAGTCTTCCATGGCCTTCTCAGTAACTCAAATCCTTGGCTGAAGAGTATTTCCCCCTCCTCCCTTCTCAACCATCTGTCATGGTCTCAGACATCAGAATAACGAGCAGCGGTCTGAAGTTGGCTTTTATTTCTTTGAACTAAAAAATTATATTTTTTAAAATAAAACATCAGCTCCCTCACATTACTCCTGTAGGCCACAATGGAAGTGTGTGACTGGTAAAAAGTTATCCTTATTCTAAAACAAAACCCTTATAATACAGCCCACAGAGGGTCTCAGCGTCAAATTTTTTCTCAGATGACCTATGTTATGCTGTATTGTTGAGTAATTATAATAATCATATATTTTCCTCAAATACAAGGAAAATGTAGTGCGGCTTTGAAACTTAAGTCTGAGTTAACTTAACTAGGCCTGTATCGGTGAAACGGCTCTATACGTCTGCCACAACTGGCACCAACGGGGCCTTAATCAGACATTATGTGATTTCTAAGGGTTTTTATATTGTTAATGAGCAATTAAGAGCCCCCAAACCATGACAAATATTGGAAGGGTCTATTTTACTTTTTTAATTTGTCTGGATGTTTGTGAAGGATGTTTTTGCCAAATTTTATAAAATTCCCTAAAACTACATTGTTCTTTCAGTCTATAGGGGGCGCTACAGAGGTAAATGGCATCATATTTGTCCGATGTGTTTCATGTTTTATGTTTGAGCCATATTGGACAAAGTATGTGCAAATTAGAGGCTGTCAAATATACCTGAATTCACCATTTCAATCCAACCTCCTGTTTGTTGTAGGGTGGGGCCATAATGATATTTTATGTTGGGTACACTGTGGAGAATCACTGTACCAAGTTTCATTGCTCTCTGCCAAAGTAAGTGTGCCAAGACATCCATAGGGGCGCTATAGAGGCATTTTTTATTTGACCTCCCCAAACAGTGACAAACATGGGAATTTGTCTTTTTTGATGTTTGTGAAGGATGATTTTTTTTAGAAATTTTGTAAATTTCCCTAAAATGGCATTCGCGTTATCGCATTCACAGCTAGGATCTCGCGCACCGACGTGATTCCATAATATCGTTGTTTCGCCGATATAACAATGCATAGTACTTGTATAATGCTTTTTAGGCCACTCAAAAACACTATACAAACTATACAATTGCATTATTCAGTCAATCCATACACTGGTGTATGCTATAGCTTCAGTAAGGTTAGGCTTATTGTGCTTTTATATGTGATTAGTATGAAACATTAAGCTCATGTTCTGAATGGCAGTGACTTTAAACACATGTATTAATGTTTTAATTGGTAATTTTAAGAAAAAGATCTATATAATGTGCCTTTAATATCTATGTTCTCCCTTGGTCTCTCAGCCAAGGATTTGAGGAGTTGGACGCATTGATAAGGCAAGTGAACAACTTTGACCCCCCTTCTGAGGTTATATGAGGTGGATAAACTACAGTCAGTGTTTAGGGCTGTACAGAAAGTGCCTGCTGGCATACACGCTGGGAATGAGATGCATTCTTGCATCCATGAACTTTATTTCAGAATCAAATTTCTATTTGTTTTTAAGATGTTTTTTAAACATAAATCATGGCTGGGCAATGAGGAGCTGGTTAACAGCTTACATCCTATGCAATATTATCATGGTGCAATAATATAGTGTAGTCAAGGGCTTGAGCTGATGCAAATATATCAGAAGCAGATCTGAATATTTCTTTTGGTTTGAGGTTTCAAAGCTATTCACGTGTGGTGTTTGTTCTGCATGTTTAACTTGTTTTTTTTTTAATGTCACTCTAAAGATAAACAAATGTGGTCTGATTCAGATACAGTCTGAAGAGCGGACAGTCTCAGCTCTTTATAGTAGAGTTTCTTTGATTAATTTTGTCATGCTATTTTAAGCCTTATTAAAGCATGAAATTATGCATTAGCCATATGCCAGAATTAGTGAGAATGAGTTTACGCCTTACCCAGAAGAGCATTGGCTTCGATCTACAGTCTGAGCTCAAACCATCCACGGGTGGCATTTGGTTTGTTGGTTTTAAAGTAAATAACCATGTGTGTGTGCTCAGCTTTAAAACCATATTCACCTCTATGCAGGTATATTTTGATAAAGGTTGTGTATTTATTAATTTTGTATGTAAAATAAAGGCTGGGATTCTTCCATGTTGTCCTTTTTCCTAGGTGAAGGTGGGGCAGTAATTTTATGTATCATGCACGTTTGACTGTGGTCTACTGTACTCTAGTGGAGAAAGCACATTACTACATCATTTGAGCTGGTTTGCTGGTCTGGTAAACATTAACTACACACCAACTCAACTTCAACATTAAAGGTTACACTCTTACAGAAGGGACATTTATTTGCAGTGTACAAACAGTTCTCTCACATTTAGGACTAGATTCAGATGCTAGATCCTTTATAGGAAGTGCTCCTGCCCTGTCAACAAATGCACCCATTTGCGTTGCTACCTCCATTTGGCAACACATCTGATTGGAGATGTGTTCTTTATATCCCAGAAGAAGGAAAAAGTGTGAGTGTGTCCACAAAGGTTAGATCATAGATTGACCATGAATATAGGAAAATAATACAGTAAAACAATACAATGTGCTGTATGTAAAAGTTTAAACATGGGTTTATTCTCACAAATCCACTCATATCTTATCCAGGACAATACATTTATAAAATCAATAGTCCAGTAACGGTAACAAAAAAAAAATGATAAACATTCACAGTTTTGGCTTTCCACACACAAATGACCTACATGACCACATCTGTGAATACGGGATACATTTAAAAAGTGCTTGCTGTCATTAATCAACATTTATTAATTAAAAGGAGAGATAAAAATAGAACTAAAATGTACATGATTGCATTGTGAGACAACTGGTACACTTTGCATGTCAGTGGTTAACAGAGGTACCCCACTTAGTTATTCATTATAAGCATTCTTAACAGTTTCTGTTGCATGAAAATAATTTTATATAAAAGCAGCATATATTTTTTATTTTACTCCAAACATAAAATCATTTTGGGGACTTTGGTAAACAAAACATACAGCTGACATTACTAAAGCATACAGCCAGTTTCTACAGCAAATCTACAGAGCCTATTATTTATGCATGTATGTGCATCACGGAGAGATGCAGCAGTCCCATGGGCTGTCAGCTGTATGTTGTTAATCAAACTTACAAACTTATTGCACTTTGCCACAGTCCTTAAAGGGATAGTCCAATATTTTGTAAATTGAAGTAGACAGGAGAGGTTGGAAAAGCTCAACCATGTACAACTGTACTTTAAAGGGTAGAGAGTGAAGTAAATCTCTCCCCTCTCATGAACATAGGATTAAAAAATGGATTATTTTTGTATAATGCCCACTTGCACTAAAACTAGTTGAAGTTTAGAGGTTGGCTGGCCACATGGGTTCACAAACCAGTGCAGTCTTTATGCCATTGAAGTGGATTGCATATACAATCTAAGCCAAGTCAATGAAAAGAAATAAAATGTTTTTTATTGGCTCCATTATTTCAAATTCACAAAGCCTACTATTGCTGCTTCTCAAAGTTGGAGAATCAGATTGAGAATCTGATTCTGATCTTTAGTAGGCCTGTTTTTACAAAAATTATGGACTATCACTTCTAATAAAGGCTTCACTTCTGCAATATTACACATTTTCATACTTTTTGCTGCACAAAAGTTTCAAGCTTTATAATAATCCTTGCTGTACATTCCATCACTCTCATTGCTACCTCAGATGTAAAGCGGTCATTAGGGATCTGTGGAAATGGTAGGAGATCTGGGTAGCGAGTTCGGAGACTGTCCACACCGTAACCATCCAAGATCTGAACATCACTGGCAAGCCCTGCCAACTGGATATTATATTCCTCTACTTTCTGTGCCAGCGCTGTGGGCTTCACATCTTTATCCGACTTCCCTCTAACAGCGTAGTCAGCAGCTATCAAAGCCAGCTTTGTTGCTAGGTAGCATTTAAAACAAACCCACTCATTGGCATTTTTATGGAGATCATTGCGAGCAGCGGAATAGTTGGCTCTAGCTTGCCTTAGCCACCTTCGGGCTTCCACTGGATTTCCAACTGTTTTAAAGGTAGGGGGTACAAAAAAGCGGTGAGAGTGTGATGATCCTGCATAGCTGGGGTTATGTTCCCTGAACTGTTGTCTCTCTGACCTATGGCTGGTTGCTTCTTGGTTCCATGTTGAATAAAATCTTTGAAATGAGTATTTCTCTGACTGGAAGCGTGTTGATGATGTGGAGAAGGTTCTTCTGGTAGTTCTTTCTGTGTTTTGCTGATCTGCCAAAGATTGCTTCTCCATTCGGGTGATTTCTTTCTGAAGATGTTTGAAAACCTCTGTAGCAACATCCAGATTATCTGCATTTTTGTCAGGATGCCATTTAAGATACAAGCGGCGAATCATCTTTTTCCGCTCGGTTTCTGGAAGCTTCCACGCCTGCTCAACAACTAAAGTCACTTCTTTAAGAATCTCTGGCAATGTGTGAAGATTGATTTTTTTTGGTGATTGTTTTCGGGGAGGGGGTCTGAGGTTTTCCTTGCCTGTGATAATGGGAGGCATCATTCGAAGTGTTGACGAGCGGGTGTCTGGGCTTGTAGGCGTTGATGGAGAACTGGTGTCTCTGACTTGTGTGCTTTCATCTTGCCTTGAGAATTTGTATAAGTCAAGGGAACTGACAATTTTGTACTCACTATAACCAATGTCAATCTGGAAACACTTTCCAAGAAAACTACAGTTTTCCTCTTCTTCTCTCTCTACTTCCTGGACAATGATGGCATACGTGTAGGTTGGTTGATAGGATCCATATATGTCTCCGCCTTCAGAGTCTACAAGGTAGCCCACATATTCTCCTGGATAGAAGACATTCATTGGATCCATTAGCAAAGTGTGATGTATCTCTGCAGGTATAGGAGTTCCAGGAAGTGGCAGCTCCAGTTTTGAAGGTTCAGTTGAGTCATACTTTACTCCAAGATTGTCCAACTTTTCTGTGATTCTGTAAATGTCATTGCACCCTAACATGGCTATCAAATAAGAAGTGTCTGAAATCAAATTATCTGTGGCAGACTTTAATGTCATAGCAAGTGCAAGGAGAAAATTTATGTCTTTGCAATCTGAGTGCTGGATATAAAGATGAATGACAGCAGTGCCGTATCTTTTTAGGAAAGCTAGTGTTTCACTACGGCTATGAGGGATTGGTGGGCAACCTTTTACTCTCAATGTGGTCTGGAGTTTCTCAAAACAGGAGACTTTTAGTCCTTCACAAAGTGCTTTGCAGAGACGTATAGCTTTTTCCTCATTGACTAAGTAGGCATTATCATTTTCATGTTTCATTATACGGATCAATCCAGTAATGAACTGTTCTGAAGAGAGCAACAGTTGCAGTCGACCTTGGAGGGAACAAAGCGCACCAAACTGGCACATTTTTGGAGAATCCTCATCAAGCTGCTCTTCTAGAATACTGCTTAGCAGTCTTGGCCTTAGTTTCTGTGGAAGTAGCATTATAAGCTTGGTATGAAAGGCATGATCTTTGCCTAGGTAGCACTGACTCATGTCTACTAGCATCTGGACACCAACATTACCCTGAATTCTGCTTTTGTAATGAGGAGCATCGTCAAACACCAAGCCATTGGATTTGACCAATCGTCCATCATGACTGGGCAGATAAAATACTAGATCTCTGAGGTTCTCTAGCTCTTTGCGAATTTCTACAGGATCATTGTGAAGCGATTTGAAGAGCCCCGACACAGCCCTCTTCACTGTTCTCATTTCATTTGGATCAAGCTGTTTGCCTTCAGAACATCTGTATATGCGCCAAAGAACTTCCACATATTGTTTGGATGATACAACATCTTCAGTTCCAAGAAGTTTAAACAACTGATGAAAAGTGCCAAGTTCTAGAGGTAATTTATACAAGTAAGGCTTAAAGTCTGATTCATTGTCCAAATTGATAACCACTTCTTCAGGTTTCAGCAATTTCCAACCATCTTCAACAATGACAAAAGGCACTCCTCGAAGATGGTAGTGGAAATCTTTTTTATCTGCACTCAGAAACTCATATGTTGATCTCAAAACTTTGTTTCGGGTTTTTACCATTTCATCATCTAAACTGGATATGCTACAAATGTTTTTGCAATTGCTGATCACTTTTTCCATTGGTGGGTCAAGGTTCACACCCAGCATGTTTAGCACTTGGTTAAGCTGTTCCTGCCCACTGAGCGTGCTCCCTTCCTGGTCCATTATACTTGATGGTGTAGCTTTTTCAGGTAAAATAGGGCAAGAAGTCCAAAGCAAGTTTATGATATCCGTTTGCTTAAATTTGGGGTTTACTTGAGACCCACTGAAACGGATAAGAGGAAGTGTGCCACCTACCTCTTGATACTGTGGGTGAAGCTTGACCAGTTCTTTTGGGGCTCTCTCAGGACATAGGAATGGTATCATTGACAGTTCTTTGAGAAAGGTGCCTTGGAATAGATCAACCCTTTCTTTGAAAATATGGTTTAGCAGAACATCAACAGTGGTTTGCACCTTTTCCTTTGCCCAGTTCTCAGTTTGGGATTTGATGCTCACTTCTTTTGCAAACTGAAGCACCTGCTGCTGCAAAACCTCATGCTTGAGACCTATGTTTCTGAGGAAGGTGATCCAGGATGACTGCACTGCTCCATTTTTAGGTTTTGAAACCTGTTCCACTTTCTTAAAGAAATCATTTGGTATGAAGGACTTGAGGGGAAGCATAACCTCAAACACGTCTACAGTTTTGTCAAAGAAAAACTTTGCCGGCCTTAGACGTGTTGAACTGTCATATATAAATGATAGTCCTTCCAATTTTTGGTAGAGTTGGTCCTTCAGTTCACATGAATCCTCCATGACCAGGAGCCTGTCCTTTAAATAGACCATGTGCTCAACTTTTGCACTGTAGGATAGACTTTCAAACTTTGGCAATAAATGCTGAAGATAAACTTCTAGGTCGTCAATTGGTGTGCAGCCCAGAAAAGTGTACAGCTCTTTTAGTAGGGGGTTTTCAGCAAGAAAGCCATAAGAAACATTGTGAGCCCACTTGTCTATGTCTGCAGTCGGGATATTTCTTGCAAGAACATAGTTTGAAACACAGTTTGCAACGTTGATATATCTCCCACTGACTGATTTAAAGCATGGGAGAAGTTTTAAGCTTGGTATGTCTTCTTGTGTCAGGTTAGCAAGGTTGCAGTTGAAATATAAGAGTAAAGCCTCAAAGTCCTTGTCAGTTAAATGTACTGATTTAAACGTACTAGTCTGTATCATGTACTCTAGAGCTTTCAAAACACTTGAAGGATTTTCAGTGTTTGCTGTATGTTGTGCCAGAAAGGGCAATATGGGGTTGTCTTTGGCACAAATTTTGTTAATGGCTAATTGAATGCACCCTGCTTTCATCAGTGTGTGAAAAACTTTGTCATTTTGGCCTTGAGGGAATATGGCAATGTTCATCAAACTCAGAGGCAAAAGTAAATCATGCTCAGGAATGATGAGCTTTTCTCTGGCCATGAATTTGACTCCAGGAATCAGAGCCCAGTCTTTCAGAATGTCCACAACTGTATCAAATCCTGGTTTAATTTCTACCTGGTCCTCCTTTACAGCTGTATTCTCACTGATGAAGTTCCAAACGTTCTTTAACCAAGAGTCACTCTGGAAGGAGTCTCTCCACCTCACTGGAGCTTTAGTTCGATATTCTCTTGGCAGAACAGAGCCAAGCAGCTCACCAAAACTGCTAATGTCAAATAGTTTGGCAGCACCTGTCTTGAGTAGAATGTCACTATATTTAATGTACATTGCATTCATGAACATTTCTTTTCTTGATGATATTAGCTCATGGTGTGTCGTAAGAAACTTTGGTCTTTTTACATCAAACACCTGTAGCATGTTATCCATGGTTACCAGCAAAGGCAGCCCCTCTATCCTGAAGTCTTCCTCCTCAATGTCTTTGAAACAATATTCAACAAGTAGTTTTACATTATGAATGAGCTTATAGTTTGACTGTTGGAGACGGCAGGGAAGTTTTCCAATTTGGCAAGCAGTGTCTGGGGCTGTGAATGTGTGGAGGAAGTTGTGCACATCTTTTGGAGTGACATAGACCACGGGTATTCCTGCCTCTTCTAATCCAAGGTAAAGATGAGCAGATTCATCACAACTATAAACCAGATTGAACCCAATGTCTAGCAGCAAGATTTTAAGTCGGTAGACAGTCTCAGCAACAGACTTTCTTGAGGTGATATTATGTTCTGTGTTTTTCAGATGGTGAAGCTCATCTTGCAGCAGATTATCAAAATAGGCCCTGCCTTTGTTTGCAGAAGATGTGTTCACCCATGAAATGTAAATGACAGAGTGCATGTCAGAATTGTCCATGTGTGAAGCCCTAAGTACTGGCAACAGTCGCTTCTGCTCAGCATGAATACATTGATATACAGCTTTTACAAGGCAGTACCAGTCTGGCTGTATGTCCATCCTGTTGACTGGGAAGAAAAATAGATATTTACGTAGAGTGTCTTTCACCACATGAAGTGGTGTTCCCTGTATTATAGTCATAGTGGGATCAGGGCCTGGAAAATAACGGCGCTTCAACTGAATTAACAGTTCCACATAGGCCGGGGCTATGAGCGATGTCATTAAGTTGTTGTTCCAATCACTTCTTACACCTACTCCATTGTCATCTCGCCACAAGTTCCTTCTGGCAGAGTCTAGAGCAAAATGTCCATTCACATGAAATGGTAACCCTGTTTCTAGTGAGAGAGGCAGAAAACAAAATGCTCTGTGGTTCTTTTTGTAATTGTGGCTTACGCAAGCTGCAACACCTCCTCTAGGAAACAGAGTGATGTCCTCATTTTTGTGGGCTGAGATGACACTTTTAGAGACATTTTCAATGTCAGGAAAGCCAGATCGATTGCAGATCATCCATGTTGTCAAGTTTCCTTCAGTATCCTCAATGTCCATAGTGTAAGTTATCTGTTGGGCCGGTATAGCCGAGAGTTGTTTCTTTTTGGTCACACTATCAATCACTGAAGCATGAAACTGTTTTCGCTTTAATCGATCTCCATCAGTGATTTTAGCAGTTACTGAATACAGCACCTTCAACTCCCCAGTTGAGCTTTTTATTTCACAAATTGATATCTTCTCCATGTGGTTCAGAAACATTAGAAGCTCCGCGCCATCAGTTTTTAGTTTATCCAGCAGGTTTTGGATCATTCTGTCTGAAGCTGGAACAGAACTAATTTCTGATGTTTTTGCCATCTCAGGGGAGCGAATAGGAAATCTAAACATTGTACAGCGCTCCAACTTGAAATGAGCTCCCAGATACAAATCGAGGACATCTGAAAACTGTGATCTAAAGTCTGAGTCTAGATCTCTAAACATTCTCCCAGGACTCACTGAGGTGGCACCAGGAGCATACTGAGCATGTGGGTCAAAGATGCACAAAATGTCATTGTTTGAGACAAAGGAGGGGCAGTCAGTGATGTGATAGACAGAGTTGAAGCCTATGCCGTATTGTCCAGTTTTGCCTGGATTAGCCTCTTTAGTACCTCTTCCCAGGTTCTGTATACCTCTGATGTCATCCTCTGTGAATGGCTGATTGTTGTAAACGCATAGTGCTGGACCTTGCATTGGAATCCATTTATCATCAAATATTCTGTCAGTGGGGTGCGTTCTTGGGTCGAAAACAAAATAAATCTCAGTGGCTTTGGCATCATCCGCATTTTGAAGCAACTCTTTGAGCATTTCTTTCTCAGATGGGTAAGCATTTAGGATACTTTTAATCCTGCTGGTGAGCTTTTCTTTCTGACCAAACTCACTGCCCAGAGTGCTGAAGCAGACATTTGAAGCATATCTCTCCAAGGCTTTATGGCGTTTTGGGACTGCACCAAGTTTAACAGCAACTTCTCTTGGGATGTCCGCATGACAGTATTTTACAGAGGAGTCTCGGACCTTTATCCAGGGGCAGTCATTGTAGCACAGTGACTTTGATGGCTGCAATGTCATACTAGAGTCAGGTAAAAGGATCCCACCATAATTTGCCTGGCAGTATTCCTGATTTTTATCCCTGATCAAGCTCCATATGCCTTCACTGATGATTCGCCGACTCAGCTGAAAGTTCTCCTCTGTGAGTGATTTTCGGCCACTTTGTTGCTTTATGCTTTCAAGAACCACAGAGAAATTTTCTACTGTAAAGCTAGGTTGTACTCCGACATTCTCAAACAGCTCACGGCAGCTGTTCCTATATTTATTAGGAAGCTGGTAAAGGTAAGGAGCTGCGTCAAAATGTAAGTAGAATGCAACTTTTGAGGGATTCACATATGTGTTTTCCACTAAGATGGAGGTGAAGTTTTTGAGTTCCTCCATGATTTGTGCCTTTGCCATCTCATCCTGCAACATTTCCTCATGTAGATATTTATAACAGGCATTTGTTATGTTTTCCTGATACAGTGTGACACCATCAAATGACTGGGAAAGTTTCCTGAGTTGACTGATGACAAGTCCAACTGCGGGCTTTCTTATTAGACCAAGACAATCTTTTACAGCTAGCGACATTGAACCACAGCCTTTGAATGATGGTGAGTTCTCATTTAAAATAGGTTTTATCAAGCATACAGTGTCCTGATGCTCAGTTGTAAAGAGCTCTCTAGCTGAAAACATAGTTGTTGGGTCAAAATCATTGCCACGCCATGGAAGGGAGAACCCTGCGGGTCTTGTTAAGAAAGGGATAAACTTGGTGTTCTGTAGATCCTCTATATATTTTCTATCACCTGTGTCACCCACTTTAAGTTTTTCATCTATAAGGCTGAGTAGGATGCTGCTACGAACACATGCTGCCATATGGTTACTTTCATTGAGTTCATTTACAGACTGTGTGCGTTCAGTGATGTCTTCCCATGAAAGATCATCTTTCACCATGCCTAACTGCACAAGCTTGACCAAACAAACAGGGTTGAGGTAGTCCCTGATAGTTCCTTCAGGAAATCTCCCATCATCAAGGTTGTACAGTTTAGCAACTCTCCCCTCTGGATGAATGAGTCTGGAAGGTAAAACCAACTCTTTGTTTGGCCCGGAACATGGTATGCAAGGAGTGACCCTGAGGATAGATGCAAAATCTTCCAATTTCTCATTTATGACATACTGCATCAATGGATCTCTGAGATCTTCATCAATTTCCTGAATATGGGGAAAGAACACATCTGTAAAAAACTGACTTTCCGTCAGTGTGTTTTCCAGTAGATTCCCTTTGCACCCAGCATCATCAAATCCTTCCTTAACCCAATCAGGTAGCTCAACAGCACAGAGGTTTTGTGACCCACTTTTTTTGAGGTATTTCAAGAATATTTTAAAAGCAGAAGGGCCAATGTCTTGTCTGCAAAGTAGGGCATCATCGAGAAATCTTACAGATTTGATTGACACCCACATTTTTCCATCGGAGAAGACTTTTGCCTGTTCACTGTCTCCACCTTTGGCTATTTCCTGGTAGACTCCCTGGCTGACTAGGGTGAAGTCATCATGTACTTGACTTGGATCAGGCCATGCTGCATAGTAGTTGTAGTTAAGGAGTTCTTCATTTTCAGCCATGATCCGTAGCATTGTAAGAGCAGACAAATAGGCTTGTACAATGACATGTCTCATAAACACAGAATTCCACTGGCCCTTGGTGTCAGTTTTCCAAATTTCTTTGCGATTTGACGTAACAGCAAAGCAGCCATTTATATGAACTGGCAGTCCTGTTTTGATTCTGAGAGGCAAGTAGCAAAAGACTTCTCCAATTGCTATAGAACTGGTCTTCACTGTCCATTTGCGGTTGTCTTCCTCTGACAGCAAAACAGCCACACCACCACAAGGCACTAATCCTAGTCTTTTCCCACTGTCACTGAGAGAAAATTTGAGAGCTTCGTTTACATCCATGCATGAGCTGATGAGCCAGTTGGTGACCTCAACAGCCTTTTGAGGCATTTCGTCAGCAAGACGTTTTGTCTGAACACCTTTAGCGGCCATCTCAAAGTACTGATTTGGATCTTCTTCTGGACCTCTGAACAAAGGCGAGTGAAGATCAACAATGCGTTTAAACACATTGTGAAATTCCTCAACTACAACGCGTATGATGCAGCCAGACTTTGGAGCATCAGCTGGTAACTTGTTGGTGTTAGCAGCCTTTTTCATAACCTTTGCTGCTGATTTGAGGATACTCAAAGGTCCATATGAAGCTTTGGATGACCACACACTTTTGTTGATTGTTACTACATCTTGTGCTGAAGCTGGATTTGGTTCTTCATATTTGAGGTACTTTAGGACCATACTTCCAACATACTGAGTGAACAGAATGAAGCGATGGCCACAGAGACTGAACTCATCAACCAGAGAATATACGTCTGTCGTGTTGTAGTACAAGCTACTGATTTCACTGACTGAGGACTCCTGTTCTGTTCTGAAAGGAAGTCTGAAAAGTGTACCGTTGAATTTATATGGGGAGTCCTGGGCAAGAGGCAGCTGGCAATTGAAAACATTAATGAAAGGTTTGAATTGATTCGGAAATTTCCTCAGCCTCTTTTGTTGTTTGCTCCAGTTAATTTTAATCCCTGGATTTGAAGGGTCTCGAATGTGCTTGCTGATGTGATTGATATTTGGATCAAACATGATCATAAATTCTCTGCTCATGATTATTGGAATATCTGTAATGTGATAAACAGAGTTAAATCCCAATCCAAATTTTCCAACTTTATCAGCTTCACATCTCTTAATTGATCCACCCAACCTTGTGATGTTTAGAAAGTCTGTATCTGTAAAGACTGAGTTGTTGAAGGACCACAATGATGGTCCATGGCTAACAATCATTCCAGGGTCAAGGAGATTTTCACGGATGTCCATGTTCTTTCTCATGTCAATAAGGAAACTGCATTCAGTTGCACTTGCATCATCAGCATTCTGAAGTAGCTCTTTGAAAATGTCTGCCACCGAGGGATATTCCTCAAGAATGTTCTTTATTCTCACCGTTAGGGGTTCTCGTTGGCCTGACTGCTCAAAACCAAGGTTCTCTGGATTGATCAACCTTGTGCTTAAACATGGCACCTTCAACCACTCTGCAGTTTTCATGGGAATATCATCATGGACTAAAGTAATAGGCTCTGATGAGTCCTCCAGTAAGTCATTCAAGTCATCTACTTTGATGTCACAGTAGGTGCATTCATGAATGGGCTTCATGGCTAATTTGTTTGGATTTTTATAACAAAGAATAGGGACATGCACACTTGAGTCCATAGGGATCTGATTGTTGTACAGCCATCTTAAGATGTTGATCAAAAGGAGGATATTATGTTTGCTTTCTTCTTTTGTCATATTCCTTGCTTCACATGTTTTCTTAATGCTGCCAATAACATCAAACACATGACTTGGAATAACCTCTTCAATGGACCCACAAAATTTGAAAAGTTTGTGAAACATTCTGATTGTCTTTGGCAATGAGTACAGATATGGCTGAAGATCGAGATCAGGGAGGGGCTTGAGGACAGTTTGTCCAGGTGATGAGAAGGTCTTTCCAGTCCACACCCAGTCAAAAGAAAGACATTTCAGACCTTCTCTTGCGTCTTCCAGATGAATCTGCATGAAGCCATATATTTCAAAGAGAATCTGCTGGAACTGATACCAGTCTTCTGTAGTAAACGCTTGTGATTTATGCCAGTCATTTACAGCTTTCAGATGCTGTAATACTTGGTCAACTTGAGGATCTAGTTTAAGCTTTAGTGACTTCTTCATACCTCCAGACGTGTGCTCAACCAGTGCTACTGAAGAGCCCACAAGTACTGCATGAGTAATGTCACACATTTCATTAAAAGAACAAATATTTAGATGATCCCCTACCCAAGCCAACGATTTGGGGTATGTTGGGGGTCTCTCTTTGCAAACAGGTACCCATTTCAGTTTAAGCAAGGATGCTTGGATATCAACAGATTTGATCAATTTGGTTTGTTTGTTTAGAATTTGCAACAGGGTTTTCGCTTTTCTGATAATGGCTGCCCAGTCTGGTTCTTTCTTGCTTTGCAACTCCTCTACTTTCTTTGCAACATGGAGTGCATCTTTTTCACTGAGTTGTACCTCATTTCTTAGACCGAGTTGTCTAAGTGAATGAAGAATATCAGGGGTCAATGTGTAAGCACTTGGAGGGAACTTTGTTTTCTCTTCCATGTAAAACAGATTTTGCAGGATCTCAAGCCCAGGGTCAAACAGATCTGCGGCTGCGACTGATTTTCCACAAGGCAACTGAATAAATTTAATATTAGAAAGCCATGCAATGACCGCAGTGTTTTCATTTTTGAGAAATGCCAGATGTTTAAGTGCCCAGAGCATGATTTGGTTCATCTCATCTGTTTCATAATATCCCTTTTCAATATCCTGAACAATAATCTTCAGACATTCTGTTGTTTTCACCTGCTCCACGTTCATCATCTTTATAATACGGATGGACTCCTCATCACGGCAGCTCACAAGGTTAATGGATAGTTTGACATCTGGTGGGTACTTGGCCCTGTGATGCAGTGCTCTTGCTCCTCTCAGTGATGTGTATTTGGAGGCACCTTCGGAGCAGCTTCCGACTTTTTCAAAAATGGAAAGCTCGAGCATTGTATGTTTCTCTCTCTCTGTGATATCAGATAGTCCTGCCAGGATGTTTCGTAGTGCAATTTTTTCTTTTACAGAAAATGAAGATACTAAGCTGGCTAAGCGCTGTGTTGACAGTCGATCCATGTTTTGCAGCAGTGCACTGGATGAGAAAGGGTGAATGTAATTTTTTAGTAAAGGGTGTTGCAAACATGAATCAAGCATCTTAATTACTTTGATTCCCAGCTTTTCCATTATGTCGAGAAGGTATTGAGAGACAGGAGCCTCTTCCTCATTGACGTGAACAATGGGAGAAGGAGTTTTGAGGCGTAGCAGCTTTACCGTCTCCATGTCGTCATGAAGAGGCACAAGTGGGATTAATGGCATTTCTTCAAAAGTGCTGAGGTCATCAGAAAATTTGATGTACAAATGTTTCCAAACCATTTTAAGCCAGGATATTGTTGGATGCCGTAGCTTTTGGTTTCCAGGCTCCCACTGGACAGTGAAGTCTCTGCCCGGCCAGGCTTTTGACAAGATGTCTTTAATGAGTCGAGCTGAGCGCTCAGGGGTCAACACTTGCAGCTGCGTACAGGTCCGTCCTGTCAAAAACATAAAGACAATAATTGATAATCAACACTTGGTAACAAATAAGGAAGAATGCACCATTTTTAGGTACACTGCAGAAACCACAAAAACCAAATTAATTGTTAATGAGTTGTAATGAAATGGCAACGAACGACAAAATGCACAGCCATTAGTTCAATCAGTAACATTGGTTAGAGATGTTTTTAGGGCAACACAATATAAGGCATACAAACATGTCTATTTAATAGTGCCTTAAAAGACTTGCAATACCTAAATGTTCCCTTTAACACATAGGGAACAATTTCCAAAACTGTTCACAAAACACACATTTGCAATAAATTGTGTAGCCCTAATGTTTTTTCATGCAACAGTCAATTAGAACACCTGAAAATATACTCTGCACAAACTCATAGTTACATTCAGTAACTACTATACATAGTCCTCAGACCAGGAGTCTCAAACTCAAATCACAGCCAGCAAAATATGTAATATCAGTCGGTCTGCAGGCCAAACAGGTTCAACATTTGTGAAAAAAAAAATTCAAACTAGATTGAAATTAAACTATTAGGTACTATTCAAGATGTTTTTCTGCCTTTTTAATGAACCTCTCTTTTTTATACAGGTAATTAGCAGCAACATTTTAAATAAATAAAATAAATAGTTTCAGGATTATATGCATAAGGCTTAGGATGATTTGGTTATACTCTTTTTATTAGATGCGAGTTCATTAACATTTGGGGTCAAACTCTGTATCAGTAACAACTGTGGCAGATTTTTAAATTTCTATCACATAGAAAAGTTGATCACTTATAGCCCATGTCGAATCAGTGTTGAGCTTTTAAGCTGATAACATTGTTTTAGGCAGGAGGGAGTCTGCTCGCCACACATACGTGCCTTAGCTTTCAGTTGTATCAATCATTTGTATGTTTTCAGAGGCATGTGCAGCAAACGGATGGTTAAACAGTTCAAAATTACACACATGGACAAAATTGTTTATACCTCTCTGTTAATGAAAGAAAACCTCACAATGGTCAATGAATGAGTTTCACTTGAAACTTACAAAAGTAACAATAAAAAATATTGAAAATTAAACAATCAAAATCAGCTATTACTTTTAAATTGTTTTTTTAAATAATTATGTTGATCAACAAACTAATGAAACAGACCTGGACAAAAATGATGGTATCCATAACTTAATATTTTGTTGCACAACCTTTTGAGGCAATCACTGTAATCAAACAATATCTGTAACTGTCAATGAGACTTTTGCACTTGTCAACAGGTATTTTAGCCCACTCCTCCTGAGCAAACTGCTCAAATTGTTTCAGCTCCTTCCACAGATGTTCAATAGGATTTAGATCTGGGCTCATAGAAGGCCACTTCAGAATAGTCCAGTGTGCCATTCTTGGTGTGTATTAGGTCGTTATCCTGTTGGAAGACCCATGACCTGTGACTGAGACCAAGCTTTCTGACACTAGGCCATTCTCTCCAGAATGCCTTGATAGTCTTGAGATTTCATTATATCGGTGAAACAACGATATTATGGAATCAGTTTGTTCCGCATCCGCATCCACGTCCGCAGATCCTAGCTGTGAACGTGATAACTCAAAAACGAATTGCCAGATCAGTTTCAACATTTGCATACAGGTACATACCATAAAGACGCTGAACAGCATAGATTTGGGTACTTCTTTGATGAATATTAATTAAGTAATTAATTAATTTTGGGCCAAAACTGTGAACACAATAACTCAATAAGTCTTTGCTGGATCTTTTTCAACTGTTGCACACAGGTACATATCATGAAGACGCAGAACTGGATTGAGTTTGGTACTTCTACGATTAATGACAATTAAATAATTCAGAAATTAATATTTTGGTGCACTTTTATTGAGCCAATAATCCTGCTGAACATAAACGAAATTGCGTGAATTTTGGCACATTGATCTGGGTAATTGTATACTTAATTTACATACAGAGGTCAAATAGAGAATGCCTCTATAGCGCCCCCATGTTTATGACCCCTATGAGACCCTGGACACACTTACTTTGGCAGAGAGCAATGAAACTTGGTACAGTGATTCTCCACAGTGTACCCAGCATAAAATATTATTATGACCCCACCCTACAACAAACAGGAAGTCGGCCATTTT
>JAVQKC010136257.1:0-17573 GCA_036025475.1 Philypnodon macrostomus
GGATCCCTCTATCACTTGGTTCTCCCTAAGGTTTCTCTTTTTCCCATAAATGGGTTTTTTGGAGTTTTTCCTGACCGCGATGGAGGGTCTAAGGACAGGGGATGTCCTGGGACAGTCCTGTTGTTTGTGTGA
The DNA here is from genome assembly GCA_036025475.1 of Philypnodon macrostomus. Taxonomy (NCBI): domain Eukaryota; kingdom Metazoa; phylum Chordata; class Actinopteri; order Gobiiformes; family Eleotridae; genus Philypnodon; species Philypnodon macrostomus. Next base: position 133 of record JAVQKC010136257.1, read on the forward strand.
TATTGATTGTCTATTAACGTGTTACTGTTTGCAATGACCTTGTTTAATGTTTACATACATCTCTTTTTGTGAAGCCCTCTGAGGCAACTCTGTTGTGATATAGGGCTATACAAATAAAATTGAATTGAATTGAATAAAAACTTTTTTTCTTACTTTCTTTCTGTGTAAACTGCACCCATTTCTGACAAATGAGACATACAGCCTTTGATCAGACCTCAGTGAAAACATCCGTCGATGTGGAGTTAACTGGTTCCTGCAGGTTATAACAACAATGAGTGATAAATTGGCAATATTTTATAATTTAAAAAAATATAAGAAAATGCTTGGCGGGCTGGATATAAAAGCCAAATGGGCCACATGTGGGCTGCAGTTTGCCCACCCCTGGTCTAGAATATACAGCCACCAAAGTCAAAGAAATTGCTCTTCACAGAAAGTCTTAATTACGTCGGTAACATTTGAAACTGACATTAATTTGAAATGTACCGGGCCCACCAGCTCTGACTTTATAATTTGTTTCAAGCTGAGAAAATTGCGCTCCTGACCTCTGTGGTGGTAAAAAAGTAGCTGGATGTATGTATTGACTTCTGTGTGACCCAAAAGAACAGCTCAGCGTCAGTATGTCTGAAGTTGTAGGTGACCAGGAGGGAACTGAATTTCCTGCTGTCAATTTATATTAGGCCAAAAAAGTGCCACTCCATTGAAGATATCCAAATGCTTTGTTCAAACGATCAATCATTCATTACAGGAGCTTCTGTTGTGCTACTGAAATCGTCCTATTGAGACAGAACAACCAAGCCACTGTTTTGGAAATGTTTATATAAAAAGGCAACTCAAAGGCGCTGTCTCAAGTAAAAAATATAATCATCAACATAACAGTGCTTGTCTGTCACCAATCATGTTGTAAGTGAAGCTGACCTGAAAATAAATTGAGAAAAAAGGCCTCATTAATTTGTATGCTCATTACTGGCCAATTTATTATGCATACCTAAAACGGTGTGGTCGTCTGATGCTGTAGCCCACGCGCTTCACGTTTTGTCATTTTGTGCATTCAGATATGGCCCTCCATAGACTGATGTGGTTAACTGAACTAAGTCTGAACTAAGTCTGACCTCTGGCATCAATAAGACATTTGTTGCACACAGGACTAGATTTTTGGCCTTTTTTGACCAAAGACATGGTTGTATGGTAAAGTCCCAGTTGATTATCAGCCATGTATGTTCACTTACATCACCTTTCTTCCTTAATCTCATGTTTGAGATATCTCATGTTTGATATATATATATATATATATGACTGAATCCAGTGGCTTGACTCATTGTGATCGGCTGATTATCTTTGACCTTTCAAGTAGGTAAAAATAGTGTACCAAATAACGTGGCCACTGAGACTAAACATTGATGTTTGCACGTTCTCCTCGTGTTTGCATGGGTTTCCTCTGGGCATTCCAGTTTTCCTTACCACTAAAACATGTACAATAGGGTCCCCGTTGTGGCCAGGACTCCCCTGAAAAAGAGATTCTGAATCTCAGTGGGACTTTACTGGTTAAAAAAAGGTCAAATAAATATGTGGATTTGCTTTTGTAACTGCTTACATAAACAACCTTGCATTGATGTAGGATATCCCACAAGCCACAGAAGTCATGAATAGTTTCCACTTCAACATGCATCGCATCTTTGAACGCTGCTGAAAACGTGTCTACAGCTTCCATAGAAATGTTTCAATAGCTCAAACCCATATAAATGCGGGCTCTGATTCAATTTCCTGACAATCTGCACAAGGGATTTTCTCTGTGTAAGATGCCGAATGCTTTTCCTGCCGACTTCTCCTTCCAGACTCCCATGACACCCCAAAGAACAAGCACCACGTTGCCAAAAGAGTTACACAATTGAAGCCAGATGCTAAAATTGGGAGATGAGTCAGGAAGAAATTTTTGACGCACACAAAAGACAGCCCTGCAGATCCTCCACTGTCGTCCATAGTGTTATAGGACTGAGCTGTTACAATCGTCATTTACTTCAAGTCAGGTACAACAATTCACTTTGTATGTTCCCTCACTTTAGTCAGTTACATTCTCTTCTATGCAGCCTTTTCTCTTTGCGCCAGCGAAACAGCTAAACCAACTATTTCACATTGAAACAATTTAATAAATCTCAAATACAATTGATAATGTCTGGATTGAAGCTGATAGAAATCAACACAAAAAATACAGCATCTCCAAATGTGAAATAGTCCATGTGAGTCATTTACTTGAACTGATCTTAAGTAAATTGAGACAATGAATGATTTTTTTGTATGAATATTTACTGCACAATCTGTAAGTAGAGCACCATTTTACTTTTAGCCATAAAATGACATGAAGTTGCCCACCGACACTTAAAAGTATAGGCTGTAGGTTGACCCTGTTCTATGATGTCATATTGATTGTTTTACTTTAGTCCCTCTCCTGGCCTCCACAGCAACACCAGACAACCTACCATCATAAAACAGGGTCAGACATAAGGAAACAAACATATATAAAGGTATATTTTCACAAAAGCTTTCTGATTACATTTTTTATCAGACCTTCCTTCTTACAAAACCCTGACTAATATTTGCACGACTAAAACATTCAAGGAATATAAATGCCCCTATCTCTCCCTCGGTTAAAGCCCCAGGCTTGGAGAAAAGCCTTATCGTATTGTTACACAGATTTATCTGTCTACAGCAAACCATATCATGTCTGTGTCCTTTACATCCCTAATTGTTTCACCCATATAATCTCTTCCCAGCAATGTCATACGAACTATCAGATGAGCCTTTGTGCTGTGCCGTTTTCCACACACCAATCCATAGGGTGGGCCCATATCTAGATCAGCAGCCGGAAATCACTATCTAAAGCCAAGAGGAGGATGATACTATGGACTAACTGGGCACAGGCTCAATAGAGAGAATGTAGAAAAAGGTTTGGCTTCTAACTTATTAAAGGTGACTAAGAGAATTACTCAAAACACCATACTATTGCACATACTAATTCTATTAATGCTTTGAGTTAAGGCCTATTTTACTTAAGAGTTTAGTGGATAGTCTTCCTTTTGATCTGGTTCAAGCCCCCTTTAAAGGTCCTATATTACGCAAAATCATTTTAGTAATTTCAGTAATTAACTAGGCTGGCGCTGTCGTCCCCGACAGCAAGGTGTATATCGGCGAAACGGCCCCATACATCTGCCCCATACGTCTGCCCCATACGTCTGCCCTATACGTATACCCCATACGTCTGCCCCATACGTCTGCAACATACGTCTGCACCATACATCTGCCCCATACGTCTGCCCCATACGTCTGCTACAATCGTTTCGCCGATATAATTATGGTGAGCTATCGTCCTCTCCAAGAGCTAAAAACTAATTCAACTTTAAGCCTATAATGTAACAAATAGGGGTAAGCCACTCCTATCTAGTAAGTGCTCCTGCCTGCTCCCTTACCCAGAGAAACATTGTTGCTACCACCATTTAACAACATATCTGATGTGTTCAGCTGTGAGGTGTCAAAGCTTTGTTTGTATCTCAGAAGATGTAAAAGGTGGTTGGAGGTTTTTTTTTTTTAAATAAACTTTTAAAACATGTGGTTTGTTCCTGTCTTAAAGAGACAGGTGCCTAATCAGAGGAAGCCCCACAAAACAGCTTGTATTAGATAAATATTGTGCAGTACAGAATTTACATGACTTTCAGACATAGTATTCACTTATCCGCAGCATAATTAGACAACACGATCCACTCAATACACAGCTCACATTGTTTAAAGATATAGCTGCTAGGTTAAATTTGGCCATGGACCCCAAGCAAATTGTGAGGTATGTCTTGTTTTCAAATGGACTGTGCTTCTCCTTCCAGATGCTCATTTGACACTGTCCACACCATAAGTTATGCATTGCAGCAAGCCTCCTGTCTGGCTCTGGCTTGCATCTCCATAAAAATAGGCAATAACCGATAATCACAAGCCCGGCATAAAGCAATCAATGTGAATAGAGAGAGGAGATATGCCGGGTGCCACTGATGAGGTAAGAGGAGCCACTCAGCAGGAAGCGTCTGTACCGGAGCAGTTTGAACCTGAATTGGCCGGTTTGAACTGTGAGCCGTCCAGTCACCAAATGGCCTTCGGGAGGGAGCCAGGAGCGCTTGGCTAACAGACCGAGAGAGTGAGTCATCCAGTACGGGCCACATGGTTTAATCAGAAAGCACACAAACATGAGGCTATTCGCTGAAGGGAAGAGGTGGATATTAAATTTTACATTAGAGGCCTTGAAGCCACTTAAATATTCTTCCTGTATGTTAAAGAAATGAGGATTAATGAAATAGTACGTAATTCTAAAAAAATAAGAAAACAAATTAAAAATAACAAATAGAACATTCTTAAAAGTGACTACCTGACTCTGTTCTATGATGTAAAGTGGGTTGTCTGTAGAGGCCAGGGGAGGGACTACAGTAAAACTCAACTACTATTGGTCAAAGTGGTAACCCACAAAGTCTGATCTGATAAGGCTGTAGAGGCCAGGGGAGGGACTGAAGTAAAATAATTATTATGACAGATTCTCGACTTTAGAACAGGGTCAGATAAAGCATTTGTTTATATGTATCATTTATTTATATAATTTGAGGAAACTTATGTACAAAGTCCAAACACGTCCTAAGCAAGAATTAATACGCACACATGTTACAACATTTTTAGACGGATATTTTTGAATGGTGGGAAGAAGACACAGGGAGAACCCACAGTAAGGGCTAAGGACGAGGTCAACTAAAGCTGAAGTTGGAATAAACACATAAAGTCCAAACACTGACGTAGCCACTAAACCTGGTCAAAATCATGGCTAAACCAATCAATCAGATCCTAATATCAAACCAGAGGTAAGCCAACACTAAGCCAGGTCTAACCCAAGACTACACAAGAGCCCAATCAGGACAAAAACAGATACTAAAACATGACTAAACCAGGACTAGACGAGGACTCAAACAGCTCACAACAGATGGAGACAATCAAACCAGTGAGAATGATTGGATGGAATCATTCACATATAATGCTGAGCCATAAACTGAAATCACTGTTTAGTTATGATGATTGTTTTTTGTATGTCCACATTCATCCAGACTGATAAGTGTTGGACAGAATCGGAAAGTCATAAAATGCCAATACAATGATTCAGACAAACAACCCAATGTCACAGTGCTGTTAATGGAGGCCATTGCTTAAAATGGGCCGAAATCTGTGAAATATTTAGTCATCCAGGCTTCGAGAATCAAACTAGAAGAGGTCAAAGAAAAGGCAGACACACTTTATTTCACATAGGCCTTAACTACATTGTATCTACCTCATTAAGTACAATGTAATACACTGTGTAACAAACTGTAATAACATGTAACTACATTGTACATAACCCTAACTCTAACCATTAACATTCTGAATGTAAAATAAAGTGTGACCGCAAAGGCTTTTGATCTTCCACACATGTTTTGGAGGAAGCCATGGAGAGAACCCACAGTAACATTTGAGGACATGCAGACTCCTCTCAGAGAAAAATGTTATGCAGATAAATGCAATGAAACAAACATGATCAAAATAAATAATCCTTTATGTTTTATCACATTTATATTTGATTTGAAAAACGGAGCCTTAAAGGGAAACCTGTCTTTTATGACGTGATACATCACTGACAAAACTTTACTGTTTACATCACTATCATCATCTTGCACATTTAACTGTACTTGCCTGGTTATAGGGATTTACTTGCACCTTTACAATCACTGTTTACTGCTGACATAACAGCTATTGTAGCACTTATATGTACATAGTCTTTAACATTTTACTTTTGTATATATATATATATATGTATATTCACACTTATGCATGCTTATCTTCTATTATTTATCTATAATTTTTAATTTCTATTTTATTGTTGGCATCAGTCCGGGCAGCGAAGTAAGCATTTCATTGTGCAGGGAAACCTTCTGTGCATATGACAATAAACACTTTGAATCCTTGAATACTGTAATAAATCAAAGTTAGTCCCTTCAAAGTGGCAACACTCATGTCAAAACAGACATCCAATCAAAAATACATCACAACATGAAACAAAATCCAATACTATGTTCCTGCTTCAGAACTTTCATTCATCATCCACTTTATCCAAGGAGAATCCCAACTGTCAAATACAATAGAGGACTGTCATAGTGTCCTGCAGATTGCTACACTGTGGGAATTGTATAATGTGTAATGATAAAAAATAATAGGATAAAAGTCCCTATACCCATGATGACAGAAACCTGGGGCTCTGTCACTCTTTAGAATTACAGCTTGTCTTGTTAGTATTTGACAAATGTTCAACTACTCTGTGTGTGTGGCGTCAGATGGAACACTTTGGTCCATATTGTACTTCAATCAAATGGTGATGGAGTGCCATAAAATATGCAGACCGGGCTTATACAAACTTGATACATGTTCAGTGCGTTCATGATTTAATCATATAGCTGGTCTGTTGCAATCGGTGGCCTGTATTCACACTGCCGAGATAACGTTTGGCTATTTATAAGTATACAATATTTAATCTGCCATAAACAATACGTGAATATACATGTTTGTCACTTTAAGATGGCCTGGATTGCAATTTAATTAAATCAATCTAACTGGCCGCAGCAGTGGTGCAGTGGGTAGATGCTCGCCCTTCAACCGTAGGGTCGGTAGTTCGAGTCCCCAGCTGTGCACACGCTGTCAGGCCCTCCCGTGGACCCACCACCCACGGAAGGTACCATGGTGCAATGTGGATCAGGCGGTGGTCGAAGGCGGGAGTTTACTGCTTAGACTGCTGCCTCCGCGACAAGTGGAAGAAAATGGATGGATGGATAGTTCAATTCTCAAAAACCAACAACCCAATGACAATGTCAAAGTGTGAAATCTGTGTGCCTGTTGATAGGGATTCACTATTTACTATATTAACCTTACCTTACATGCTGATACTATTTCTCCTTCATCTCTTCATATAATCATGGCATAATTGACTCATATTTTTGCCTTTTTTGTAGGGGTTCAGTGGCTTTGCCGAGTTTTCCAAAATGTTCTTCATCTAGAGAAGGATCCTGTAAAAATGTCACTGATTCATGAGTCTGTTATAGCACATGCAATCTTCATTCTTCTCATATGCCGTAAATATATATATATATATATATATATATATAAAAACACTACTGTTAAGTTAAAAGAGCTCAATCATGCTCAGTTAAATAGAAACCAAGCTATTTTGGACATCTTACATAAACCATGTAATTATATCTTATGTGGCTAATGTGGCGTTCTCTTTGATAGACAGTCTGGTCTATCTCACTCTCCTCTTGAGTGTTTTTTCCACTCTGGCACATTAACACATAATTACACAACATTTGTGCACAGCACCCTGTGGCACCCACCTGGCACTCACAGCCCACAGGATGGAGATCACAGCACCTCTCTTCCTCTGCAGATGCTCTCAACAGGAAGTGGCTCCGTCATTAGAGATGACCTCATCCCAACAGCACTGCATGTGTTTTAGTTACTATACACTGTACCAGCACAATAACATCATGAGGTTTATTTTAGATCAGCATCTCAGTCTAAAGTTCGCCACACGGACTTGACTCAGGACCCACCAGCACACGACGAAATGTCAATGTTGTTTTAAAGATTGTTTTCTGTTGTGCTATTATGCAATTAAAGATGGTAAATGTAGCTCCTTCTAATCAATGTGAATAAAGGATTTACTTTTCCCCTGAAGGGACTCCTGTCGCCGCAGCGGTGGTGCAGTGGGTAGATGCTCGCCCTTCAACCGGAGGGTCGGTGGTTCGAGTCCCCGCCCGTGCACACACTGCCAGGCCCTCCCGTGGACCCACCACCCGCGGGAGGTACCATGGTGCAATGTGGATCATGCGGTGGTCGAAGGCGGGAGTTCCCTGCTGCCTCCGCGACCCGGTTTCGGACAAGCAGAAGAAAATGGATGGATGGATGGGACTCCTGTCTGAAAATGTACTTGTGGTCATAATTAGTTAGTCCTTATTTGTTAGTTAGTCTTTATTTGAAGGGACAATGTACAGAGACACTATGTTCATTAAACAGAGATGTACTGCACCAGATTATAGCTAAACGGCTAGTTTCCATCTGCAGTCCCTGAGGAACAAGCAATTTACACATTCAACAATATAAAAACCACACATTAACACATATTCATCAGTTCACACCCAACATTCACATTACAGAGGTTAAAACGTTACATATTTTAGAAACATAGCACACCGGGAACAAAAAGTAGGTGCTTCAGTTCTGACAAGTCATAGTTGGGTTGATTTTTGATGTCATCTGGGAGTTGGTTCCATTCTTTTATTGCGTTGTAAAAGCTGTGCAAAAGCAGTTTGGTGGTTGGTTGATTGTGATTGATTTTCCTGTGACCTTTTGTTTTCATATATTCTAACACCTTTCATACAAATATTTTTTAAATACTGTAATTGTTATTGTTTTGTCCAATCCAACAATTTCATCTTGTTACTTCTCAGTAAATAAATGGTGTATGTAAATAAGATGGACATTTCCACAGTCAGAACATCAGTAGTTTCAGCTTGTTAAAATTGTAACTACAGTCATCCTGACTGGTTTTAATTAGCCCTACAGGGTTTCCTGACCCTGGCCTGTGGGTTTAGCTTCTCCAGTAATTAGTCTGTACCATATAGAAAAGGTGGGATAATGAGAAAGCTGCATTTTGAGGTTAATCCTAAAGATGTGCCATACTGACATCTATGAAAACAACATCTATCTATTGCTTGGTGTAAGGCTTCAACAGAAATACTGTATTGTGAATGTCTTCATTATATGACCCTGTTCTAAAGCTTCTTGTTTTGTCATCGTGTGTGTTCAGGAATGATAATCTGCAGATCTTAATTGTAATAAGTGGTTATCTGATGCCTAATTCACACTGACGGATATGGATACGGGCACCAGAGAAAAAGAAACCACTGAAGTCTGTGCTCATTCACACCAGCTGAGGTGATGGACATGTCCGGCTCAGGCGCTCTGGAAGAAATAGGCAAGGATTCTATTTTTTCCAGACTGCGCATGTGGCTTCACATACACACACAGACTTCACATACACACACACAGGCTTCACATACACACACACAAAACACTATCAGCCACAGTGTTACTTACAAAAAAAATGAATCTTTTCCTGGTGAATATAGTGGAAACAGGAGAAGGTTAACCCCACAGTGGATACAGCAGCTCATGAATGTAGTTTATTTATCTAGAACCAGGTTTGAATAATTGAAAGGTTATATTGCATTTTAGGAACATTCTGTAACTTCACACAAAAGTTAAATATCTCATTAAGTTTTTGTGAGCGGTATGAATAAATCCCCTGGCTTCTTTACCCGTGATATGTGACCTAAGGTGGCCACTGATTATTAATAACTGCGTTATTTCTTACATTTTTGCATGTATTGAATCATTTACATATGGATATTCATCTTCATTTCTATTTATGCAATTCTCACCCCTCTTTCATTTATCAGGAATGACCTATTTATATAAACTCCACACAACCAGTCCATGGATGACAGCACATAGAAAAAAAAAAATAAATAAATAAAAAATACTAGGCTGCTGATACACTGGTGCATGCACTATAAATGTTTAACATCAAAGGCCATGTGAATAATATGCATGACCAAGATGACATAGTGGGTCCCAGCAATACACAGAACTTGCATTTAATAAGGACATGTTATGGAGCTGGACTCCTGTGGGTTGAAAAGCACCCATTTTGAATCATAAAAGATTTTGAATTTAATTATTTATTTGGCTGGACTGATATATTTTGTCTATTTTTTGTATTAGGTCATTGTCAGAACTCTTCCACACAAAAGTGCTTTTATCTCCTTGGTTATGGTAGACAGTATTAGGCCCCAGCCACAATGTGTCCAGCACTGCTCTATGTTCGCAGCACTGGAGCCTCACTGCTGTTGACAGCTTTGCCAGCTTTTCAAAAGAAAATATGGGATAAATCCACTTATAATAGCGATTTGCTGAATGTATTCGGTTAAATAGGAATGTATTTACCATCCCAGTAGGCTGGATAATTCAAACACAAACGTTTTGAAAGCAAAAATGAAAGTCCAAATTCAACATTCATCAGAGCCACTGACGCTTCAGACATCGACAAACATCATCTGGTTTGTGTAGTGTTTATTTGGATTAATATATGCAACTTTTCTATGTATTTTGTATAGAAACACACCCTACGCTGATGTCAAGCATCTAAAAATAGGGTGACTTTTCAAAAGCAAGGCCTTTTGACGCTCGCCTGACGGACACGAGATGTGCACCTCGTTCACTCCGCTAACACTCCGCTAACACTCCGCTAACACACCGCTAACACTCCGCTATAGGCAGTGTGGCTGGGACCTGAGGGCTCATTTGTGGTCATTACAAAATAGCTCTGGCTTCTTCCGAATTTATTATAAAAAATATATATTATTTTGGTCACAATCTCAATGATTACATACACGAGAAGCACTGATCACATACAACTTCATCCATTTTAGCCATTCCATTTGTCCAATTCAAACTATTAGACAGATTACCCTTATGAAACTCATATTGGTATTAAAGTCTATAATAAGCTCTTATAGCAATCTTTAGAGTATTCTTGTGCTAATCTGTGACGAGAAGGAGATTTTGCATGAGCGGGAGAGACATGAGTGGCATGGCTAAAGGCAGAGGATTTCAACTGAGTGTGACAGCCACCTGCAGATAGACAGGCAGCAGGGCAGATGTCTGGCAGTACTGGCATGGTGGGGGTCTGCTAAGTATGCCTGGAGAAAAAGAGATGATTTTTCACCATCAATTTCTGTGCATTTTAATGATTTCTTTAGGAGGGGATAAGCATGAGAAATGTAAGAATAATGCACATAGATTAAATGATGGATATTGACATTAAAGATATAATGCCATGAAACCGTGCAACTGTTATTGAGTTTTTGAAAGAAACATGCACGCTCAACAATAAAGCAGCCTCGAACCTAATACGGGCTGTAAAGGGTCACTGGAGGGTCACAGGCCGAGGAAACGCCCCCAACTCTGGTGGATGAAGCTAAAGCTAGCAGACAAAACGCCTGCTTTACAGACCTATTTACTGTGCTTACAATGACACAATAATGCTGCCTTCATGTGCTGTGGGAATTATGGTAAATACCAATTGTCGAAGTCAAATCTGCACATGAATACCCCTCTTCTGGTAATTTCCACTGGAGAACTCGGAGATCATTTTGATACCCGAGTTGCTGTGATGAAGTCGGATTTGACCTTTTATTGCGGAGAGCATCAAAGTTATCGTGAATGCATGAAAATTGAATTTATTCCAATGAAAATGTGTTTGTGTTAATCGTGTTTCCTCCTGTTAATGGATTATTTTGAAACTGAAAGAATATTACACAATTAAATAGCGCAAATACTGTATTTACACTTTGAGTAATAAATAAATAAATAAATATAGCAGATGTATGTAGATGTAGAAGCAGAGGAATTAATCCAAAAGCAGGTTAAGATAGAGTTTGTGTTTGCCATGTTTAATTTCTCTACGACCACAAAAGCACATAAAGACACTCGGAATTCCCAATTCACAAGTGGATAGGATCAAAACACTCATCATAACACTCATGAAACGTCCCTAGCATCGCGTTAGCATCTCTTAGCAATGTGTGGCCACAAAGATACTGATCATAATTACGATCCCTGTTAAAAACTGCACCAAAAATTTCTCTTGTCTCCTCTTCATAGACACTTAGTAATCCTTTTGCAGATACAGGTTTCTTCTTCTGCAAACACAAGGCACTCAAAATGATAGCTCATTAATCAAACCAATAATAGACCGCGTTTGATTGATTTTTTATATTTGATTAATTAATAGTGTTCTAATGCATAGTAAAGGTTAATTTAAATATTATTCAAATACCCATTATACCTTTAAATCCACTATATTTGAAATGAATAGCCTAATTGTCTAATATCCACAGAAGATTGTTGGCAGTTTGGTGAAGACGAAAGGACCACAACAACTGAGTGGAGTCTGCATGTACTTACTGTGTTCCGGTGGATTTTCTCCGGTGTCCTTCACCATCCAAAGACATGCATGTGTTAGGAGAATTGGTCAGTCTAAATTACCATAGGAATTAATTGATTGAAATATGGCTGCTGGTATTGGCTTGAGTCAGCTGTGAACTGAATAAAGAATCTTTATCGGGTTATTTTGCTCAGTATTTTTTTCATCCACAGCCATAACAACCTTATTACCACTGTTCCTGCCCGCTGCTTCAAACTGTGATGACAACTAATTGACCCTGCGCACAGGGGTCAAAGGCTAAACACGTTCTAATGTCATGTTTACAAAATAAAACTGCAATGCTAACTAATGTTCTAACTACACTAGTTTCACAAGCCCTTTCATAATGTATTTTTAGATTAGGGGAGAATATAATAGTCAGAATAGTCAGAATGTGTTTGGCTGGCCTTCATTTAAACATTGTGCAAATGGTGTGATAAATACCTCATTTTCCCAGCCCCACTCATAGTAAAGATTCATTGATTTTATACCAATGGCATTTTCTGTACATTACCCTATTTCACAAAACAGAAAATGCATGACAGCAATATAGTGGTTACCAGGATGTCGTCCAGCATCCACAACAGCCCCACCTAACATGTTCCTATAACTTATCAACCCATTACAACTTCCTGGGGGGCTTAAATGTGTGTACCGTGAATAAATGATGTATGCATGACTTCATTGCACAGCCTGGCGAATGTAAAGATAGGCTCATTTAATGCAACAACGATTACCAAAAGCTTTTACATATATTACCTTTACTTCAAACATTTTTCAGGACCAGTGCGTCTGTGACATGTGTTTGATATGAGCGTCATGTGTAGATGTGTACAGGGGTGATTGACTCGAACACGCTATGGCTTACTATCAAAGAGCACTAAAGCAGCTTCAGCGAGGCTATAAATGACAAATTCAAATGTTTCAAAGTGAATTAGTTGCGGATTGCATTTTCTGTTTAGTGAGTGAAAGTGTTTTAAGGGGAATCGGTTTACACAAGGCCGAGGTGTGTGCATGTTTATGAAGCTTTCAGCTCAGTGGCGGGTGGTGGAGATGATTAGCCAAAATAGCTCAATCTATTTACTTATCAAATTAACTGTAAGAAAACATTTAAATTCTGGACGTTATATATTTCATCCAAACATAGCTGAAAACTACTATGTTTGGATTGTGGACAAATAGGAATCATCCATCCTCTACCTCTCCGTAAAGTTATGAGATGGATGGATTTAGAGGTTGTATTGGGTGAAACATTTGCATTCATTTATTCACTCCATTTACAACAGAAAACACATTTCTAAATTAGAGACAAACCCATTACTGTAACCTATTCATCCAGTTTTAATTCAAACTTAATTTCCTCGAGTCAGCAACACAACAGCCTGGTCTTTGTGTTCCCAATAACCCTACGGTGCACATCAGGACAGTTCTGACACTATCTTCACTTTAATCACAATCTTAATTAGTCTGTGAGCTGCTTCCCATTAACATACATTTATTCTAATTAACTCAGGACACACACGTACATCGACCGGGGAGAGGCACTAGTATTAGGGGGGTTTCTTGATGAGAGAAAATAAATGAACAAAAGCAAAAATATATAATATATAGGTTGGAAATGAAGGAGTACATTTATTTTATGAGGCTTGGAACAGAATACAACAAAATACTAAGGCAGCCAATAACTACTACTAAATATAATAACACAGAAGTATAGAATTTAGTCACTAAGGCTTTGACCAACACTGGACTGAGCTCTATTAGGTTCACATCTGTTCTGAGACGGCACTGGAACAACAGACTTTGAGGAAACAAAATCTCTTTTAATATTTTGTAATGTTTTTTTTTTATATTGTTATGGACCAGTAATGTGTCTGAAATAAAGCTTGAAAATACTATATAACAGACAGCATCAAACAACGCTCTTATCTCAAACCATGTTAAAGTGTGACTCTAACCAACTTGTTCTTGCACCAGTTAGAACTGTTATGTGTTGATGAATTATAGGCCAAAAAAATACACAACAGCTCTGCAGGAATTACTGCCAATAAAGTGAAGTTTGTCCCATTGCAGAGGTAAAAGATGGTTTATTATTAATTCAGATTTAATGTTGTTTAAAGTAAATCTTTGAGACAGTTACAGGCCAAATCCAAAACACACAAGACCTACCTTTTCAGCTTCTTGCCAGATGACGTTGTTTTATTTGGCTATTACTGTTGTTTCTGTGTTTTTTTATTAAGATAATTTGAATGATTTTGAATTATTGTCATTAATAGAAACAAAGAAGGACAAGTCATTTTTTTCTTGAGACGTGTCCAGTCCCACAGAAGGAATTTGCTACCTTGGCGGAGGTCTGTATTATGTCAGAAGTATCCTTGAATCCGGAAGGTGGTTTAGATAAACACTACAGCTAATAATTATTTCATTGGGAGATAATTTACATTTGAGCTAATTGTACACACATCCAACTAAACTCTACTCAACTATATTTTACTTTGGCAAAAAAAATCTTATTCACTTTGGCAAAAAATATATGTATATTGTTTACTTTGGCAAAAAAAAATCAAGTTTACTTTGGCAAAAAATAAATCAAGTTTACTTTGGCAAAAGAAAATAAAAAATTCTTGTTTACTTTGGCAAAAAATAAAAAAATCTTGTTTATTTTGGCCCCAAAAAATTTTTTTTACTCTGGCAAAGAAAAATATGTTTACTTGGGCAAAAATACCCTCTTTTTTTTCTTTGGCAAACAAATCTTGTTTACTTATAGCAAAAAAAAATATGTTTTTAAAAATTAAAAATTACTTTAGCAAAAATACCTTATTTTTTACTTAAGCAAAAAAATCTTTTTAAAAATAAAATAAGTTTACTTTGGTAAAAAAAAATCTTGTTTACATTGGCAAAAAAAAAACATTTTTATTTTGGCAAAAAAAATCTTGTTTACTTTGGCAAAAAGTACTTGAGTAGTAAATGTGCAAACTGACAAACCACTAGCTTAATGTATTCTTTGCAGTGAAAAGTGAAAACTGCTGCAGCTGAGACCAAGGCTGTGGAAGGTACAACATTAATTGATCTGTCATGTTCCTACAGTCTGTTCCTGCAGCCAGTGTTGTAAAACATGATTCAAACCAGTCATGTACTCAACAGGAAAACAAGCTATCACACTTGATGAGCAAGCCTCCACAAAGTCTCCTTTTATGCCTCAAATGCAGCTTATCCACAGTAAAATAGCTTTTCCAAAATATTGATGTGCAGTTTGCAAGATACCTCAGCCAGACATTTCTAATGTGTGGAATACTGTGGGTCTGGATAGGACCAAAGGAATTTCAACTCTCATAAAAGTTAGATTTGATTTCGGCTGTGCTATGTACAGATGGCCCCACACACAAAAGCTGAAGAGGTATAGAACATTATTGAACTAATTGCAGTGTTGGTGGTTTGATCTCCATCCGGTCGATGTTAAGTGCTTTGAAAAGTTGTGTATATTATGTTTAATAGACAAATAAAATACAATCTGTTCTTAATGAGCAACTATTTTATATTGTGGCTTTTCCATAGCAGCATGAGGTCCCTTCAACCATCCACTGATGTAGGTTAAGCTTGAATTTATCTGTGTTCTTTTCTGATGACTTCCTCTTCAAGTTCTTTTGTGACATGTTCATATTTCATGGTGTCATTTCAGGTGAGTCATCATTAACAATAGCTTAGAATATCACATTCTGGCTGAACAAACACTAATCTGAAGCACTGGCTCATATACAACATGGTTTGTATACTGACACATTTATACATACAGCTTCATTTGAATAGGTTTTATATGTCTTTGTTGTAATGCCAGGTCTGCCCACAGTTCTGTGTCATGACTCATGTTGGTAATCTATTATCCCTCAGTTTGAGAAATCATATAATAAAGAGCCCTATTTATTTACCTTTGCAACAGGCACATTAGTATCCCTAATTTTTACTTACTCAAAATAATCTTGAATTAGGTTAAATAGTTGATCAAATATGTCTTTTGTGGGCCTCCAGCAATGTTTTTTGTTTGTTTGATTTACGAGTTTAGTTTGCCGAGCTTTAGTCCATAAGGGACCTATATAGAATATAGAATTACTAACTTTAGCACACCAGCAAACTTCATCAGAAACTTTGTCTCAGATGAATCTTTTTGTGTCTGAACAACAAAGACCATTTTTATGGCATGTTTTAAAAGGATGTCTCCCCTTCATCTCAGCAGTGTACAGTGTCCACCACACAACACATTTTCTCGTTAGTGACTTCCTTTGACCTCGGTGGCGGGACTTGAACCAGGGGCCATTTGTCTCGGGGCTTCACTACAAGGCTCTGGTGGCAACAGATCAGATGTGGCACAATCAAGGGTCACTACAGTCGCTGCTCCTCCAGCTGCCATCATAACAGACGCGATAACATCACAAATTACTGTAGGGAGGGGTATGACAATGGAAGTTTCATAAGGCTATGAGAGTTTTAGTGGCAAAGACATATGAGTGTACTGTCTGGGCTAACCATGAGCAAAGATGAGATCAAGTGTATTTATGTATTTTTTTATAGCTATATTATTTTAATATTTAAGATATTCTTTCTGCAGACCAGTGGTTCCTTAAACATTTTAAACCAATTGAAGATTTGAATCCAAATCTAAATCTAAACCAATGCCAAAATAGATGAACTATATAGGTCTAAATCCGGTCTATCACAGAGATTAATCAGGACTAAACCATGTCTCAGCCAAGACAAAACATTAAAGCAATGGTTCACACATAATTATAGAGAGCAAAAGTCTCCTGAGTCCCACTAGAAAAGCCTGTGTTCTACTAATGGTGCCCGTACCACAGTTTGAGAACCACTGTGCTGGACAACCAGTGGTACTTGTCAATTAAATGTAGTATGGGAACCACAAAGCATTGCTGTACATAAAAAGACATCTTAGCAATCAATGTGCATGGGTAAAAAATATTTGTAGTTGGTTAATCCAAATTACCACTAATGTTTTGAGAAAGTAAGTATAAAATATAAAACTGCATAAAATAAAACATTGGCTCAGTGTGAGATTATGTCCTGTAAATGGTAAAGTCACCATCACCTGAGAGCTAAAGTGTGCTTATTTGAATGTACTATCTCTCGTCCACAGATAAACCCCATTTCCGCTCAACCTTTTAACCCTCTCAGGCTCAAATTAAGTTTTAGTGACAGGAAAAATCTGATATTTGGGGAAAATTATCATATGGGGTAGTAATATACAATTCTGAGGTTTTTTTGAGCGAGACCTTCACACGCA
>JAVQKC010136295.1:0-15612 GCA_036025475.1 Philypnodon macrostomus
GGATTTTTAAAGCAATTGTGCTGATTTTTTTCAAGTGATTAACTTAGTCCATTTAGATTCCAATTCTTACAAAGGATTCAAAGTGTTTATTTTCATATGCTCAGTAGAAACATAAAAAACACAAAAAATATATAAATAGTAGAAAATAAATATCAAACATATATATATATATATATATATATATATATAAAGTAAAATGTTAAAGACTATGTACATTTATGTGCTACATTAGCTGTTATGTCAGCAGTAAACAGTGGTTGTGAAGGTGCAAGTAAAAAGTAAAACCAGGCAAGTACATGTGCATGATGATAGTGATGTAAACATTCAATCAGTTACATGCAACTGAATGTAAACAGGTTACACATCGGGTACAGTATAAATATTCATGTGCATTATCGGTCATATACCAGCATACCAGCTACTAAAGTGTAGCAGAATTGGACTGAAATCAGAGGTCAAAAGCAGGACTTCAACAGGTCAAATCAAGGAATAATCCAGAGTTAAGCCAGGTTCTAACCAGATAGTATTTATCTTATCTCTACACTGGGACTGAACCTAGTTTAAACAAGGTCAAACCTAGAACAATATCCGGATTTTCTTATTTAGCAAACGTTATTACTTCGTTAATAGTACAGCATAACAGAAGTCATCTGTGGGCTGTATTTTAAGATTTATTTATTTATTTTTGAAAGCAAGGGACGCAACTGTTTAAGCAATCACATGCTTTCACAGAACTGGAGTGCCGGTGATTAAGTGATACAGCCATTATCTATCCAGAACTAGAATATAATATTAAATCAGGAATAATGTGAATGGGGTCGCAGTTTCGCTCAGTCAGTAGAGCATGTGGTCCATGTTCAGAGCCTGAAATGCTCGCCATCGTGAGTTTGATTCAGGCTCACTACAGTTTGCCCAATGTCTCTCCCCACTACCTTCCCTGGTTTCCTGTCACACTACTGTCTATCAATAAAAAAAAATTCAAAAAGGAATAATGTGAATTATCTAATGTTTTTTTGTTTGTTTTGTTTTTAGTCAAAGTATTAAGTTCACAAAATCAGTTAGGGCCACTTAAATAGGGTCTAACCTAGGTCAAAATCAATCTCTCCTACCACTGCAAATGACCCCACTGGAAAGAACCCAAGTACCACCAGTGGGCCCTGTGCCTTAGTTTGAGAACCGCTGTACTGGACTATCATTTTAGATTGTGTCCATTACTGTCAACATTACCGTCAACTTCAATCAATAGGGACCTGTTAGAAACTCCACTTGAGTGTACTATTATGTAGCCTATTTAGTCATCAATAGGGCAATTGGCCAAGAAATCTCATACTCTTTAGCTGCTGACAGGTGATTCCTGGATCATTGATTTTTGACTGTAAGCATTATCATTGTCCTCTTTACCAGGTATAGGAAAAATAGATAGAGACAGGTAGAGCAAAAGGTGTTGGCAGAAAGATGCTGCCATGAAATACACTATGTCACAGTCCCATAGCAGAGCGAGAGAGAGCCCTCCAAATAGGCTAGTTTGGTCTGGTCTTGAAGAGCAGTCAAAGGAAACATTGATCTGATTTGATGCATTAATAATAAAAAAAACAATACAATTAAACGTAAAGACAAAATCAGACTGATGGAAATGTATGATTGGCTCTGAGAGGTGGGACAGTCTGAACTGGAGAGTTTTGAGTCTGGAGTTAAAAAGGGGAAGAGAGTCTATGTTACGGAGGTCAGGAGGGAGAGCCTTCCAGAGCCCAAGGTGAAGAGCCGAGCTGAGAGAACAAGTGAGCTGGAGAGAGGAGGAGGGTGCGGGCAGGCGGGAGTGGTGATGTGGAGGAGGTCAGATATACGATGGTGAAGGTTGTCATTCATCCAGGTAGAGGTCATTCTGAAAGTTGAAAAAGGACTTCTTCAGTTCTGAAGAAGTCTGCTGGATTGGCAGATGAAAGCTTTTCAACAATCAAAACCTTGTCCAGATGCCCTTTTTCAACTTTCAGAATGAGGTCAGATATGTATGATGGGGCTAGATTGTGTATTGCTTTGAAGGTGGTAATGAGTGTTAGCTGTTTAAAATGGTCAATTGTTTCTAATGCAAGTCAGATTAATACTGCCCTCAGTTGCCTTAGGGGGACTTCCTTTCAGTGTAATTGCCCTGTTTGTCTACCATGTTGTTGGCCTTGCTGGCTGTTACTACCACCATCTACACACTGTAAATTGTTGGGCATATATGGTTTATCCTTTGCATCTTCCTATAGTGGTCCCCAAACATTTTCACAAGTCTTTCCAAGTACCATTTTATTGGACTAAAATGAGACTAAATCAAAGAAACAGGACTAAACTAGGATTAAACCATGTCTAAACCAAAGTTGTATTATTATGCAACCAGGTAAAGTTAAATCTGGACTTGACCAGGACAAAACCAAATCTACACCAGGACTAAACCAAAACTGACCAGAACTCAAGGAGGTCTGGAACAGGTCACATTCAAGCCGCCTTTTATAGACTTACAAAAGACTCCTGAGTACCACTAACAAGAGCTCAAGTACCACCAGTGTTACCCGTACCACTGCTTGAGAACCACTGAACTAATCAAGCAAACTCACAATCTTTACGCACTGTACGTAAACACTTTCATCAAATTGCCTAGAAAGTATCACCTGGAATTGCGTGGTTACATCTACTATCCAACATCCTCGCGCTATCTTTCCCCAAACAACTTGTCCTTAAAAAAAACAAAACTTACCCGTATTGAAAACCACGAACAATCCAAAGACCAGCGCGTAAATCCACATAGTCGCGGCACGGGACAGTTAAAAACACGAGTGCGTATAGAGCCTGCTGCTGCTGCGTACGTGCGTGCGTTCGCTTGGACTGTAGTTTCCACACTACGCGGACTGGAGGATGCCTCTCGCCTCTAAAGTACACTTCCTCGCCTCCCTCTCCTGCTCCCTCTCCTTCTCCGTGCGCGCGCGCTTATCTCTCCCCGTGCGTCTTTATCTCGCCACCACGCGTCACGCATCCATCAATTTGCGCCCTAATTGGTCTGAAAGTCAAATGTAATGGAAATTCTGTCCCCTTGTCAATTGGCATGTTTTGTGGGGCAGCCTTCTAACCACAGCCCAAACCGCGGCACACAATAAACATGACATTAGGCAACTCGTGCGCTCCGTTGTCGTCATAACCGCTTCCTTCTGTTTTATATTTCATACCCTGTTCCGCTCAGGAGAAGGTGGGTAGAGTAGCCAGTAATTGTACTCAAGTAAAAAGTACTCACCCAAATAATTACTCAAAAAGGGAGTTTGAAAAATTGCTGAGTGAAAACACTACTATCAGTCTGAATGTTGTTGGACACTGAACAAGCTGGAAAACATAGAGCTTTACCTAAAGAGTAGTGTTACTTCATAATGATATTACACAAATAAAAGTAAAAAAGTATGGTTTGGTAGAGCTACTCTTAGAAGTATAATTTATTAAAGAAAAGAAACTGAGTAAATGTAACTCTACCCACCTCTGCTCAACAGATATAAATGATATAGTGTTATATCAGGCTAAACCAAGTAGGTCTAAACCAGATTTAGTTAGATCTGAACCAGTACAAAACCATGACATGACCAGGACTAAGCCAGGTCTGTAACAGGGTAGCATGATATACCAGCCCCTCCAAATTTTTTTCAAAAGTGGGGTCTGGTCTCTTTCTCATCATTTATCTGCGATTTTATGGAAGGACCCATGATGAGCCGTACGCAGCGTATGTTTTGTTGGCTTTTTAACGTCATGTCTGCCATTTGTGATCGGTTTACTAACACCGCCCATAAAATGGAATGCAATCGACGAGAGACCAGTCTACTTATTGAATATGAAACGACTTAGTCATGGCTGGCCAGGCTAAACCAGGGCCTAACCCAAACAAAACTAGCTCTAAATCCAGTCTAATCCTAAAATCCATGCAGTTCATTTTCTATTGGTGTTAAGAAATATTTTGGACATTTCTGGGCCTCAGTATTTCTGCAACTTTGTGTGCAGCTTTAGTTGTAGTGACTATGTCTGTAGTACCATCGGCTCATGAACACAACTCTACACCAACTGTCAAATCTATCACTCAAAAGAGAAAAAGTCTGATGTCTTACACATGTTTCACTTCCTTATAGCTACAGAAAACAGTGCTCAGTCAGTGATTTTTGCCAACATTAAGCAATTTTCTAACAAAACAGCATGTCTGATTTGATTTGACACTTGGAAAATGTTCAGAAAAAAAAAGATTGTTTTCATTATGTTTTTCAGGAAATTGTGAAACAAATATTCATTTTTAGAAGTGTTGACATATGTAAATTGTTTCTTGGGATTCTTGACACACAAATCCACCCTGTAAAACACCTCTGTGCCTCAGAGTGCAAAAATGTGTGAGTATAAAAATAAATAAATAAATTACACTACATACATTTTCAGTCCATATTTGCGATGTTCAGACAAGTGATAGCGGCAGCCTTGTTGGATAATCTAGTTATTATTGCCATCTAGAGGACAAAAGTTAAGACAATCAGCAATTTGGGCTCTTTCCTGATATTTGTGAGTCTTTTATTCAAGTTTAGTCTGTTTATTTTAGGGAAGGTTGCATTTGATATGAGTCCTATTTAATACCTGTTTTAGTCCTGGTCTCGAACAAAATCAAACAACGGCAGCAATCCATTTTGGACCCGTTGACACTTTCTATATCATTATGGTAATAAGTCTCTAAGTTAGCCCCCAAATTTACATGGACACACTATCCTTTTCCTCCAACCACCCAAAGTACAATCAATATTTCAATACCTCTCTTAAATGCAGTGAAGCTCTTTATTCAGTACCCATCTATTTCTCATTGCCAACCACTCAATTTATTCTGCCACAGCCTGTTCCAAGTCCACTCAGCAGCAGCCCAGACTGATATTGGCAGGGCATTGTCAATGAAGAAACTCATTGGGCATGTCAGACCTAAATGAGTGGGTGACATTTGGCTGGAGCTAATCTGGTGGGCAGATGAAGACCAGACAAGACAATCCATCCGTCTATACCCAGCCTAATTTCAATTGGAGAGTGTCTACATTCCAATAGGTTAGCACTCTTGCCTCAAAAAGTGAAAAGGAAACATTCTGTGTGGAGTTTGCATGTTCTCCCCGTGTCTGGGTAGGTTTCCCCTAAAACCATGGATCAGGTTGGCCCATAGTGGCACCACCCTTAGTTGCTACGGCTCAGGGCGGACCCTCCTTCTGATCAATGCAATTTCTTTGAATAAATATTGTGTGTTTAATGACAAAATAAGGATCTTCACAGTTATTTTACTACAAAACAATAACCCAAGCCTGACCCTAGTTTAAGAAATACCTAAGGGCTGTGGGAATATAAGCCCCACTCCACATAGACACCTCATCACGCTGTCTGATCAAGCCTGGTAAATCAAGAAATGTAGAAGATTTTTTTTTATTTTTGGGGGGTTTGGCAAGTTTAGGTTGGATAATGTTTGGGTTTTGTCTGCTTTGTGCTAGCTACACTGAAAAATAGTGTAACATTCACACAAACAATCTTTCATTTGACTACGACTTCGGATTTTGAAATTTCTATGTTCGCACCTAACCAACAAAAGGCCTATAAATGCACAGAAGTCACATCAATGGGTTCCACTCTTAGAGAAAACTGCCATTTGACTTTTCTGGCACGCACTTGAAAGCAGAGTCGGTGTTTATAACATGCTCAAGAAAACAAGGGGCCGTCTCATAACATCTGACCAACCTATCAGAGCATTCCACAGCCCACGCTTCATTGGGCTGTACTAATTGGAATCACACCAGTGTTTTAAAAGGAGGGATAGCATTTGTTTTGGCTAAACTTGATCCATATGTGAGATAGATAAACATGGAGGAGGAGTGGTGAGTAATGCTGGGGCTTCCTGAAAACACCACACACTCATTCTCTGCAATAAGAAACAAATGAGTCAGATACTTTCACTGGGGCAGGCAATCACTGGAGGCTCAGATTGCTATAAGAGAGCCGTGTACAATATCATATATATAAGGTAATGTGCCACAAGCAGTCACATTACCACAATATAAACATTACAAAATAGCAGTCCTGATTTACCTGTAATAGTATGTTATGGTGTTCAGTGTGCCAAGAACCAGGTTGAAAGTAAGTAGATACTTTTTGTCAAGTAATTTATTTACATATATTTTCTGTGCATAACTAGGCCTACACTGTCGTCCCCGACAGCAAGGTGCATCAAGGCATTAATTCAATTATTATTTAATTGTCATTAATCATAGAAGTTCCTTACTCAATCCAGTTCTGCATCTTCATGATATGTACCTGTGTGCAACAGTTGAAAAAGATCATTGCCAACATTTGATATTTTCATTCCTGTGTATACATTTAGTTTGTATTGGCATTTTTAGCCTATTATCACTAAACATAAAAAGATAATGTCTGAATTTTTCACATTTTCAGAAAGAAATGAACTCAAATGCATCTTTTAAAGCAGTAATTATTCTCTGCTCCATTCATTTTAATAAGATTTAGCTTCATGACTAAACCAAAATGCCTACCAACATGTATTAGAATATCTCATTGCTTATTTTAATTTTACTTCGAATGTAAGGCTCATTAGTGCATTAGTGATAGATACACTTTTAAACCCATATTTTGTCTCGAGGCAGAGTTAAAGTCTGTCTCGTCTTTGGACACAGTTCCCTCAGCGCTAATGCTAATGAGCTAAAACTACGCCAGTATAATCTGCATTTACATTTGTCGTTTTGGAGAAGACTTGGCTCCGGTTAGGCCCTGTTCACCTGGAGGCTCTGAGCTCATTTACATTTACAGAGACCGACGAAAGAGGAGAGGCTTTGAAATGACATACATCTGAATTTACCATTAACAATCCAGCCAAGCTCTTAAAGGTGTAGTCTGTAAATTTCCTCAAATAATCTGGATTGGAGCCGATGGGCCTCAGGCAATGTACAATCTGGACAATGGCCAGTTAGTCCCAGGGCTGGCACAGAGACATACACCGACCGAACAATTCACTCTCAAATTCATTTATGACAAGCAATTCTTCAGACCAGGGGTGTCCAAACTATGCCCCGGGGGCAAATGCTGCCGACAGAGCAGTTCTCCGTGACATTTTCCACTTTTCTGTGTGGTTATAATATAAAGGGTCACCTGAGCAATTGGTCCCTAAGTTTGGATACTTTGGATGGCGTGAGGTAACTGAAGAGAACCCACGGTAACACAGGGGGGGCGTGCCAAGAGATGGAAGTCCCTAGTTGTTCCTGTTACCCACTACATTTCTTGGTCTCATTCAGTCCTCAGATAATACATTGTCCTGTTTTAAATGGTCTATAATCAGCGTAAAGTAGTCATTAGCCAGTCAGTATTCATTGAACTCATGGGTCCAGGAATAAAAGCATTCATTAGTCTGGTTTTTCACACTCCTGTATCTGTTTCCTGAGTGAGTATTGTCTTTGATGATTTTGCTGGCCCTGTTGAGACATCTGGAGTTTAATTCATGAAATAATTCTCCCTACAATTAATAACAAAATATAATGTCAAGTCTAAAAGTTAATATTTTCACTGCATTAAACCTTCTCAAAGGGGCGTCTGAAATATCGAAGGTCCAATATTTGTGCACCGTTCAATATAGTAACCTGATATACTTCTATTTCTCCACATGCACCCATATACACACACGATCCGACTCTTATCCACACACATATTGCGTCTGTGCCGTAATAACCGCGTTGAACCGTGGTTTGGAGCGGGTCCTTCATCTCTGCTTCATCATATACTTCAGAACAGGTTGGATGGAGATGATAAAGTATTCATGAAGTGAATGGGGATCAAAGAGGCTGGCATCAAAGTCTAGGGTTATCCGCTCCTCTCACACGTATACTGTATTCACTATGAACAGGGTTAAACTACAGAATACATACAGTTGGATGGTTGGTAGTTTGGTTATAATTGCCGTATAGGTCTTTGTTAAAGGTGTGGTCACAAATAAACCTGACCCAGAGACCCTCTATGATGTAAAGTAGGGTGTCTGTAGTCTGTAGAGGTCAGGGGAGGGACTAAAGTTGAACCTGGGAAGCAAGTAAACGAGGAAGCAAGTAAACTAGGAAGCAAGTAAACTAGGAAGCAAGGAAACTAGGAAGCAAGGAAACTAGGAAGCAAGTAAGGAAACTAGGAACCAAGACACTGAGAACAAAGGAAACTAGGAAGCAAGGAACCTAGGACAAAAGGGAGCAAGGAAACTAGGAACCAACGATATTAGGAAGCAAGGAAACTGGGAAACTAGGAACCAAGGATATTAGGAAGCAAGGAAACTGGGAAACTAGGAACCAAGTAAACAAGGAACTAGGAAGCAAGTAAGGAAACTAGGAACCAAGATACTGAGAACCAAGGAAACTAGGAAACAAGGAACCTAGGACAAAAGGGAGCAAGGAAACTAGGAACCAAGGATATTAGGAAGCAAGGAAACTGGGAAACTAGGAAACTAGGAACCAAGTAAACAAGGAACTAGGAAGCAAGGACACTAGGGAACTAGGAAGCAAAGAAGGAAACTAGGAAGCTAGGAAACTAGGAACCATGGAAACTAGGAAGCATTGAAGGATAAAAACACATGGAACCAAGGAAACCGTTGACCCACAAACTCTGATTTGATGTTGCTGTAAAGGCCAGGGGAGGCACTAAATGAATAAATATGACAGATTACAAACATTATTTCAGGGTCAGATAAAGCTTCTTTTAACTAAACTTACGGACTACACCTTTAAATTGACCTTTTGTTAATGTCAACAAACAAGATTGCATTTTGAATTGGCCCTCAGAGTGAGTGCAGGGCTCAGAGTAAAAATAACTGAAGAGCTAACTGAATATTCATCACACTTCTCAGTTCATGTGCCATATATACATCCAATGTGTATGATAAACAATGCATTATAATTGGTTGACACACATAGCTTTTGGCAGCAGCTCAACTACAGTCAATATGAGCCAGTCCCAGTTAACATAAGCCCCCATACAGCCCCCAGCACAAAAGAAATATTAATGATTTCTATATCTCCACACACAAATACAAAGACCCAAACTGCAAAAAACGAATATGTATAGATTGGATTAGTTGGCGGACATTTTGTGATGCATTCAAGGAATATTATTTTGTGCCACCCTGAAGGATGAATGTCATTGGCGAACATTTTGTTATGCTTTCAGGCAGAATTTTTTTTTGTGTCCCTCTATATTATAACCACACAGAAGTGCACACGTATGTTGTTTACAGTGTTCTTTAGTTTGAGTAAGAAAAAAGACAATTTGGGCCAATTAAGAGGTGAGCCTGAGGGCCACAAAAAATTGCTCTGCGGGCCACATTCGTTTTTTGCAGTGTATGAAGAGTTCCTGAAACTCACTAAACACAACCACCGTCGAGGAGCAGGACTCTAGGCCCATATGATAGCTTTATTTTATTCATACAATAGCCTATAGCCATATATTGACTCAAAACATTGGTATTGGCCAATATTTACGCTTGAGATGCCCTATGTAGATGCCCTATGTAGATGCCCTATTTAATGCCCTATGTAGATGCCCTATGTTAACCTGTGGTTTAAAGTGTAACTAAACTGTTTGTGGATAAACAGTACAATTAGTGCATCCCTATATATAACCCAGTATTACAACAACAGAACAAAAATTTAACAAAATAATAATTAAAAAAAAATATTACAAAAATGTATAACAAAAAATAATATTATAAAAAATAAATAAATAAATAGATAAATACAAAAGAATATTAATAATAATAATAATCCAATCAAATACAAAAATAGATATGCAGATGACATCAGAGAGGACCCTGAGAGGAGAGATAGTGAATACATGGGCAGGGGACCTAAAGTAAGACTTAAAGGGTACAATGCAACGTTTCAGTGTTTTACAGAACAGCACAGTCCTCATAAAAACACTATAGACTTTTTCATAATGGTTCTTCAAGTTCTTGAGAGGTTTCTGGGGAGACCTGTGACCTGAGACAGGGACAGGAGGTTACAAGAGACATATAAATAACAAGAAATAAATGACCCCAATTACAATGTGCTCAGGTTACTAGTGTGGCGTGAAAAAAACTACACAATGTACCTGATCCTCTACTGCCATCCACTGGACAGATAAAGAATTACCTCAGCTAACTTCATTGATCAGAAAGAAAATATTTCATATAAAAGCCTAAAGACAAAGTGTTTGTGAAGCTATGCAGTAGATTTCCACAAACTTAACCCTGTTTAATGTGACTTTTCCTCAGGTTCCCAGTTACTCGCTGGCCGTGCGCGCTCTGGACAGTGGAGCCCCTCCCATGTCCTCAACGGTGACTGTGAACATCGATATCTCTGACATCAACGATAACCCTCCTGTCTTCTCTCCCACCAACGTCACCGCCGTCATACAGGTAACAACTCACTCACACCCCTCCAACAAGAGCTTTTCCCTGAAATGAAATCTTTATCTGACCCTGTTCTATGATGTGAAAAAGATATTATTTTACTTTAGTCCCTCCCCTGACCTCTACAGACTACAGACCTACTTTACGTCATAGAACAGGGTCAGCGAGTCCATTCATTTTTTATTTATTTATTTATTTTTTATTTTTTTGGGGGGAAACATATGTACTGCACCTAAGAATATGTGATAGTAGAAGTATAATTACTAGAGTAGGAGTAAAAAGTATGTAGTAGTTTGGTAAGTACTCGATGTCTCATTTATTTTTTTTATTTTAAATTTTTAAAACGAATCAACAAAAAACATTTTCAAAAATTAAACAGAAAATAAAAATCCGCATGAAAACACCCAATTTAAAAAAAAAATATCTTCCCTTTTTCACAACACAAAGCCATACCTTGGTATCTTCTACAGCATTGACCCCGATGTCCTTATGGTATGTTTTTCAGGAGAATAAACCCATAGGCACCAGTATAATCCAGCTCTCTGTAGTGGACCTGGACTCGTCCCATAACGGTCCTCCCTTTGACTTCTCCCTGCTGACGGGGAACGAGGGCGGGGAGTTTCTGTTGGAGAAAGACGGGACTCTTGTTGCCAATCAGGTTTTTAGGAGAGACCTGGCCACTGAGTATGTCCTGCTCATCAAGGTAAATATATAATAGGCCACAGTCTCGAATGAACGGTGATTTGAGCACAGCAGGAGTCAAGCCTCATTCATTGAGTCTACAGATGTTTCAATAACATTGTGCAGATTCTGACTACATTTAGACTTAATTATTCTGAATTCTCTTTCAGGTGACTGATTCGGGTAAGCCACGCCTCTCCTCCACCTCCCCTCTGACCGTGCGGGTGATAGAGGAGAGCCTGCACCGCCCCGTGGCCCTACCCCTGGAGGTGCACATCGTGACTATGGAAGACGAGTTCCCGGGCGGTGTCATAGGTCAACTCCACGCCACCGACGCCGACCCCTACGACGCTCTGACCTTCGGCCACGCCCCCCCGGCCCAGCGCAGCCTCTTCAAGATCAGCCCTCGAGACGGGAAGATCATAGCGTTAGGAGGGTTGGATGCAGGCAGATATTCTCTGAACGCCAGTGTGAGCGACGGGAGGTATGCCGTGCCCGTGCCCGTGAGCGTGCACGTGGAGCAGGCCACCCCGGACATGCTGCGGGAGGCGGTGACGGTCAGGTTTGAGAGCGTGGCACCGAGGGACTTTGTGGGATCGTATTTGAAGAGTGTCTTAAAGGTGAGTAACTAAACTGAAACGACACAAAGCCGTCCCATTAAAGGGTAGGCCTGTTCTATGACGTAAAGTAGGTAATCTATTATAATTATTATTTTACTTTAGTCCCTCCCCGACCTCTACAGCAACATCAGATCAGAGTCTGTGGGTTATTAGTTTGACCAATAGTAATCGAGTTTTACTTTAGTCCCTTTCCTGGCCTCTACAGCAACATCAGATCAGAGTCTGTGGGATATCACTTTGACCAATAGTAGTTGAGTTTTACTTTAGTCCCTCCCCTGGCCTCTACAGCAACATCAGATCAGAGTCTGTGGGATATCACTTTGACCAATAGTAGTTGAGTTTTACTTTAGTCCATCCCCTGGCCTCTACAGTAACATCAGATCAGAGTCTGTGGGATATCACTTTGACCAATAGTAGTTGAGTTTTACTCTAGCCCCTCCCCCTGGCCTCTACAGACAACCTACTTTACATCATAGAACTTTTCAAGGCCCTGTTTCCACCCTAACAAAAGCGTGGCTATCTATTTTTTGTAATTTCTATTAATTAAACATGAACAATTCTCCTGCAATTATCTCCACAATTTTATATTTACATCACTTTTTTGGTGTTTTTCATACACTTTACAACTAAGCTACGATGATGAGTAAAAATAACACATGTACTAAAGTCAGAGAGAACCCACAGTAACAGGGAGGACACGCAGACTCCACTCAAAAACATTGTTGCTGGCTGGCCACTTCCCAAGAGAGGTTTTTTTCTGGAGAATTATGTCTTGAATACTGTACAAAAAGCAAATGCAGTATAAATATTAAAAACATGTTGATGCTCCAGGTTCTCCAGAAAGCGGCTGCCTCTCAACCCCGGGACATCCTGCACGTGCTCAGTCTGCAGCCCGTCGGAGGGACCCCTCAGCTGGACATGCTTCTGGCCGTGGAGACCGGAGCTGGAGGGTTTTATAAGGCGGCCTTCCTCACCCAGAAACTGAGTGCTTCACGGAGGAGGCTGGAGGAGGTGCTGCGAGTGTCGGCCATCTTGGATAAAAACTGCTCGGGTCTGGACTGTCGCGGGGCGCAGTGTGAGCAAAGCATTATGCTGGATTCTCACAACCTGGCAACGTACAGCACGCCCAGGGTGAGCTTTGTGTCTCCACGGTTTCACAGGACCTCCCGATGCACATGCACAGGTATGAACATCATCTTCCTTCATGAGCTGAGGCCTGACAATGGGCCTGCAGGGGGTACATTAGGGATGCACCGAATTTCTTGGCCGATACCGATTCCGATATTTCAATTACCAATTTGGCCAATACGATTCTGATATTTCAATTACCAATTTGGCCAATACGATTCTGATATTTCAATTACCAATTTGGCCAATACGATTCCGATATTTCAATTACCAATTTGGCCAATACGATTCCGATATTTCAATTACCAATTGGCCAATACGATTCTGATATTTCAATTACCAATTGGCCAATACGATTCCGATATTTGAATTACCAATTTGGCCAATACGATTCTGATATTTCAATTACCAATTTGGCCAATACGATTCCGATATTTCAAATACCAATTTGGCCAATACAATTCTGATATTTCAATTATCAATTTTGCCGATACCGATACCAGTCAAAATTTTAACTATTGGCCAATACAGATGTTGAGCCGATATATCTGTGCGTCACTAGGGTACATGCTGGACAATGGTCAACCATTCACTCTCATTCATTTACTGTGCACATGTTCTCTCATTGAATTACTAGAGAATTTCTCAGCAGCTATGGGCCTTAGGCGGGGTACACAATGAGCAGGGGTCAGGACACTTGACAAACTGACATTCATTCATTCTCACATGAATTCACCAATGGACCATTTAGATTCACACGTTCATCTTTGCCTAGTGGGATATTTCAACTCGGGGAGAACATGCAGACTCTATTTAAAGATTGTAGTCATCCAACTCAGAGAATCCTTGACTTGGCATTAAGCTGTATTAAATTGTGTCTTATAAAAATGGATTTGGAAAATGACAAGCAGTTTTTTTATATCAGTAGTGCCAGAAACGGGGGTTGCCAACTTTAGCTAATGCCTCAAATTACATTTTTCATGTGGTTCAAACAGTTACAGAACAATGGTAGATCATATTTTTGGTCAGTGTACCCTTGGACTCAATCAAAAAGCCAAATTTTTAGTCATTTGGGCTAATGAAACTGACCATACCAGATCTAGTAATCATTTCTTGTGTGTGTTTTCAGATGCGAGCTGTGCCGTTCTGTCAGAGCAGTGTGAAGAGCAGCACTGTCCCGCAGACATGCAGTGTATCTCCATAGAGGCCACCAGAGGGCGCTACGCATGTCAGTGTCCACCGGGGAAACTGGGAGAGTGTTCAGGTAATTAGGATGTGGGGCAGAAAGTGGCTTTAAGTGGATCAATTCACGACAAAGGCAGTAAAATAATAATATTAATCTGATGTTAACTACACAGATTCATGAACATGGAAAAATCATCGACTGTAGAGAAATCAAGGTTTGTGATAGAATGAGTCAAAATGTGGGACACAGCTTCAATTTGTGGGACCCTGGCTCATTGATTAATTCACATTTTTCCTCCATGTTCATGAATCTGTATTGTTAATGACTCTGAGCAAGCAACATGCTACTTTTGAAGCTGTGGCCAAATAGACATACTGATCAAAAATATTGAATTGATATTTCACAGTGTTTGTCCCACGTTGTCCCGATTTGTCCCACTTAAACACGCTTTATCTGTCCCACATTATGCCCTGGCCTCCCTGATTACAAACAGCTGTGAGGCTTTGAAATAAGCATTGAATCTACTAATCCTATTTTCTGTGTACCTCAGGGCAGTCCTCGTTGAGTTTTTCAGGGAACAGTTATATTAAATACAGAGTGACTGACCGGCTGCAGACTGAACTGAAGCTGAGTCTAAGGATCAGGACACTCCAGAACAAAGGCATCATCATGTACACACACACAGAGCCCTGCACTGTTCTCAAGGTAATCTACTAAATGTATCATGTATATATAACATAAAAAGCCATACTAATTTTAACTAAAGATTTTAGCATAAATACACTGTTGCCTCATTATTATTATTGACCTGCTCCTCAGAGTTCACAGGAAGTATACTGGGATCTGACTGAAGCGTGTGGACAGTATGTGGACGTCCTGAGGCATTGATCCGTGTCAGGGCCATACTCCAGATCAGTGACATATGAAAGAGATTGTCAAAAGATCATAAACACCCAAAATATTCAATAATTTTGGAAATTGTAGGTGGCCTGAAGATATTATATAAGTGCCTCTACAGAGTGTAGTGTTTGTTGGTTTTATAGGAACAACTACAGCCTATATGATATGAATGATTCCTCCCTGTGTGTGTTCAGCTGGAGGAGGGTAAGCTGTGGTTCCAGCTGGCCTGTGGGTCCGGGTCAGGGGACGGTCCGGACTTGTTGGGGATCTCCGGACGTCCCATCAATGACGGCAGCTGGCACACGGTGGCGCTGGAGCTCAGCAGAAACGTCAGCAGCCTGGCCATCGACGACAGCTACGTGGAGCAGCGCCGTGGGCCACTCTATGCCCCCCTCGGACCAGACAAAACCATCTACTTTGGAGCTCTGGTGAGGCTTAGTCCTGGTCCAGTCTGGTCCTGCTTTAGTCCTGGTATAGTTTGGGTTTAGTCTAGTCCTGGTCCAGTCTGGTCCTGGTTTAGTCCTGGTATAGTCTGGGTTTAGTCTAGTCCTGGTCCAGTCTGGTCCTGGTTTAGTCCTGGTATAGTCTGGGTTTAGTCTAGTCCTGGTCCAGTCTGGTCCTGGTTTAGTCCTGTTCTAGTCTAG
>JAVQKC010136296.1:0-29155 GCA_036025475.1 Philypnodon macrostomus
CAAAATGGCCAACTTCCTGTTTGTTGTAGGGTGGGGTCATAATAATATTTTATGTTGGGTACACTGTGGAGAATCACTGTACCAAGTTTCAATGCTCTCTGCCAAAGTAAGTGTGTCCAGATACCCAGTTTTGGCCCATAATTAATTAATTACTTAATATTCATCGAAGAATTACCCAAATCGAGACAATTCTGCGTCTTTATGGTATGTACCTGTGTGCAAATGTCGAAACTGATTCGGCAATTTGTTTTTGAGTTATCGCGTTCACAGCTAGGATCTGCAGACGCGATGTGACGTGATTCCATAATATCGTTGTTTTGACAATATAATTAACTTTCCCAAGTCTCTGAAAATATATGATGTTATAGAAAGAAAAGAAGAGGCAGGAAGTGTTGTGTTGTGTGTGCATAAATGGCCTTTGAAACACTAAGTGCTCCTGCAGTCAGCCAAAGCATGGAAACACTCGTCACGCTGACTAAAAGCAAAACAATGTCAATGTAAAAATTACAGATTTTGTTGAAGGCATTTCCCTTTTTATTCAGAGTTGTGAATCTTTCATACTGGTATCTTCTCATAAGTTGCTACACCCTTCTTGATGCAATCCACCACAATAATCTGGGCTTGGAACTGTCACAAAACATAGCTTTGGCCTGGGGAGTTAAACCCCTTACCTCTCACACCAAAGAGACATTAGAATGTGTACAGTATGTTGTTTATATACATCATCAATAATGTTGCAATATTCTGTGTTAGTATTTTTCCAGGTCACATTGACTGCATCATATTTTTGTAGGAATGGTAAAAATACCTGGATGTCAGTGTCCTTAACTGGTTCAAGGGGTTCAAAAGTTGTAGCAGCACTCAAAGTTTCCAGCCTCTGTGAAATGTGAAATATGTCCAAACCTCTGGAACCAAGGAGGATTGATCTGAAAGCCAGAAAAAGAAATGATGGGGGAGTCCTTTCTCAAAACCGCAGCTTTGTGTAGTTTTGTTTTAAATCCACTGGAGGGCATGAGAGTCACAATTATAAATACAGCACCAAGGAGCATCATGCTGTAAAGATGATAATAAAGTACTTACGCTTTAACATCCGCGGCATCCTGAGACGTGCGTGTCAAAGTGCGTGACCTGAGTCTCTCCCCGGCCTGCTGGATCTCTTGGAGGTTTCTCTCCACATGAGGCAGCTCTGACACTGCTTCAGTCTCTGCGGCCAGCTGCTCTGCCTGCTGCAGCAGCTCCCCAAAGCCTTCAGCATCCATCTCTGTGCATAAAGTTACAGTATGACTTAGACATTAATCTAAATGATCATCTAAATGAATAAATACATGTGTTTAGATTCACTTTTAGACTTGACAAGAGATAAAGACTAGATAAACAAACAACAAATCCTCCAATACATGAAATTTGGATTGGATTTGAAAAATCAACATTAATTGATGTACTAATCATGTTTATGCATGTAATGTTTAGCTAACAATACATGTATGCATGTAATGCTATTAATATATTTATGTATGTAATGTTATGCTAATAATATATTGAGAACAAATCCACTGATGAAGATCAAGCCAAATGCTTTGTTCTGTAACACACGTTAAAAATTAAATGGTCTGAATCCTCTCACAGAATACACAACTACCTAAATCCATCTTAAATCTGCGTCTCAAGAACAGATACCATTTATCATTTTGAAATTAATTACTTTCGTTTTGGAAGAGAGGGGGATAGTCAAATATTTGCATTTAATCTTCGCTATTTCCTCTTTATTAAATTTCCTGAGGATATGCTCCATTTTAAGCGAGTGGCACAGTTACTTAATAAACTGTGCCCTTATCAATGTGTTGTTACATTCTTAAGTTTAAGACCTGGAGTATATTATATCCTGCTTAACCATAGTTTGAAGCGAGTGAGGAAGAGCTTTGATAATTGAGTCTAGAAGTTTCTCACAGAATTCAGCATGTTGTAAAACACCCCCTTCTTCTTCACACCCCTTTAGAGACCATTCATCAATAAAGATGAACTTTCTGTTAACCAGTATATATTATTTCCCACTGGCGTGTTGTGTGGGGCGAAGTGTTTCCAACTGAAGGGGCTGTTTATGTAATTCTGACAGTTGTACAGGGAGTTTTTAAAAGATCAAAATCGCATCTCAAAAGGAAATCAAGTCCACCTAACTTCTTAAACACCAAGTTAAACATATAAAACTAAATAGAAAGAGCTACTGAAATGTTTGGTGTTGTTGTATAGTACGCGTAGTGTCCAGATTGCAGAAGACTGACAGACTGCGCGCCCTATTAGTCTGTCAAATTAGCGCCTTCAAGTTAAGCTTTACTTTACTCAACATGAAAGGCGAATATATTTATACATTGTCGCCTTGTGTTTTCTTCCACACACGTTTAGATTACAGAAATCTAGCTAGCTGAATCACTAAATAAACCTCCAACACATGTTAGCAAGCTAACTTTTCGCATGCTTACCTCAGTCTTTATAACTGATGCAGATCGGACCGTAAGGACAGACGCGTTGTGAGACAGATGAAAACTATTTTTGTCTTAATCCCAAAGTGAATAATGGTAATTATTTGGTTTTATTCAAAAGTCCACCATGCATTTTCAACAAAAGTGTGTTATTTCCCCGGCACTTCTGGACTCAGCTCTGATTGGACCAAACTCACCTCGTGATGAATCTTCTTCTCGCTGTGGAAATACCACAGAAAAACCGTGGCGCCCCCACTCGGCATAGAGGACAAGTACACAATCATTTTATAGCCACTACTCCCTAATACTCTACAGTATACATGTTCATATCAACTGTATGTTTTAATGTCAACAGGTACAGTATAGACCGGACTCTTCTTAAGATCAATACATCTTTGTGTACAAGTAAACTGCGAATTCATGTTTTTGCATCTTAAGGTGTGCAATAGCATAATTATATAAACTAGTTGGTTTTGTCTTTAAATGGTTTTGTGGAGAGTAACCTACACAATATTAGAAAAAGTGTAGTATTCACCAAAGCATTTAGTCAATGTAACACTATAAGAAAAAGCAATTTATCAAAAACAGATTATATAATTTTTAGACTAAGCTGGAGTAAGATGAGTTGGTCCACACTTTGAAAGGACTAGTCACACAACGTCCAGTAGAATTATAAAAAGTTTGCTTGTTTGCTTCACCCTTTATATTTACTGTTGCAAGAAACCACCGGTTGTAGAATGAAACACAAAGCACAGATGGCAGCTTCCATGCCGCGCTCTGTTGCTTTGTGAGGACTGATCTAGTCATGTGCACTCACTGGCAACAGCCTAGAGCTTTTTATTATAGAATACTGTACATAACATGTGAGCATCCATGTTCTATGTATACATATACAAAGGCCAACACATATTAACTATTGTATCCATTACAATGTCATTATGATTTGCCTAGTTAAACACTACAGTAAAGCATTATAGGATTTGCACATACATGCATTTTTATTGGAGCACACTCTAGTGTTAATGTTAATACCAATTTCAATGGCATATCATTTGTATACACCATTAACTTCAGTTGCTCAGTGCTTCACCAGTTGTTGTTGCCCGTTTGTTGTTGCCTGTTTGGTAAGAAAAACAAATACACTTTGTGCCCTACTCGTTTTATTTCTGACCATTTCTTTTAAATAGCCATGAACTATGTGCATGAGACATTATCAAAACATGTTTTGAACCAAAATAACTTTCCAACAAATTTGTATAAATGTGTCCTCCAACAGGTCTTGATTATGCACTCCAAGGGGATCAAGGATATGGACAGGTATATAGACCGGTAAATGTTCATATTTCGTCAATAAAATCCTTCAGCATCTCTTCCTCACTTAAACTGGTTGTCAATCAGTGTCCCCTTCATCTTTGCTTTCTTAGCCTCCAACTCAGCCAGCTCCTGAAGCCTTCTTTTGCTCATACCCTTCCTTTCCAGCTGCTTTTCAATCACTTTGGCGTTTTGGGCATAGGAATCTGCCACTTCTCTGGCTTCTATCTCTTCCTCTTCCTCGTCTATAGTGGAGACCGTCACGGAGCTAAATTTGCCCATGTCCTTTGTCCTCTTGGTCATCATCACGCGTACTTTCTTGGGAGCCTCTGGTTGCTTCTGGCTGTACACGCTGGTGTTACCAAAGCCCTGGCCAAACTTGACCACAGAACCGTCTACTATAAAGGTGGCCTGGTTGTTTTTCTCTTGGTGCTGGTAGAAGAGCAACAGACCACACTTCCCGCACTTCTTTCTGTACTGCCTCTCGATGCCCTCAGATAGTTTAATGTATGCGTTCTCGTCCTCCTCCACGTTGCAGAACTTGTGGGCATGTTTAGCACCGTCGATGACTCTAGCTCGGTCTTTGGGTCTCATCGGTAATTTCTCGAGTTGACAGTCCAAAACGAGCACCATTTGTCCGCATAGGCAGTAATAGACGTGCAAGGGCTTTTCTCCGTCGTCATATTCCTCTCTGTCTCTAGTATCAGAGCACACAACGCTTCGGGACACAACCTTTGGCATCGCAAAGGGAGTTAAAGTAGATTTAAAGTGTACAGATTACTAGCAAGCTACAATTTCCCGATTGTTTCAACAAGAGACAACACGCTTCACTTCCTGTACGCGTCACAAACATTCCGGCTACAGTGCCGACTTGAAGAATGGTTCCGCGGAAAACAAAATAACAGACGTGACAAAACCACGGATGCGCG
Source organism: Philypnodon macrostomus (assembly GCA_036025475.1). NCBI lineage: Eukaryota > Metazoa > Chordata > Actinopteri > Gobiiformes > Eleotridae > Philypnodon > Philypnodon macrostomus. The sequence goes on from JAVQKC010136296.1 coordinate 4,718, forward strand.
GTTCACAGTCGTTTGGCCACAGGGTCAATATTTACCCTCTTGGCAGCAGTGTTATTGACTTGTCATGCATCAAATTTGGGTAGGTAGGCCTACCCGTTTGTGGCTCATTGATGTCTACAAGACGAACGAGGCATCATATAGCCTACATCATGGATGTGGTTTTATAAGAGACGATAGATCCATGCTTTACAGCCACAAAATCTGCTTTCTACTAATTGACAGTAGTAGAGAAATCGTTAGACTACATTAAAAAGCTGGGTTAGGTCAGATAATGATTTAGGGACCACCACAGGTTAACGTAAAGACAGTTTTATTCAGAGTACAAAATCTTTTACAGTAGGCAATAATCTACCAATCTACTAAGCTACATCGGGCGCATGATGTTCCAGGAAATCACTGACAGCAGCTGGTGTCACAAGTCTTGCCTTTGCACACGCAGCCGGAGGCACACTTGCTGCAACCTGATGGACAGCAAGCGCAGCAACCTGCAGATGAGAATCATGTTAGAGACACGGATGAGTAGATATGGCTTTTGAACATAGCCTAGAGAACAGCTAAATGTGTTTGCAATAAAAAAAAAAGAGAAGTCTAATGTATGTTAGACCTCCCAGACCTCACAGACACCGATTGCCGAGAAATCATTACGCTAACTAGAATCACCTGAGCAGTTAAGACTGCCACGGGTCAAGTGCCATGATATAATCAAGTCAAAATAATGGATGTAGGCAAATGTTTTGTGACAAGTAGTGGCTAAATGTACTTACTCTTCTTGCAGCTGGTACAAGAGCAATTTTTGCAAGTGCATGATCCACCACAGTTGCATTTTCCAGCTGAAAAACAGTCAAATACTACAATAAAACACACATTCAAATAATACAATAAAAAAATCTTGTAATGGGTCAAAAGTAATCAACTTAAAAAAGAAACACAATAGACTGAACTTACTCTTGGAGCAGTCACAAGGATCCATCCTGTCAATATGTGGCTTGCTGGTCTTCAGAAGAGAATCTCAGTGTGTCCGTGGTCGCTGTGGAGTCAGTATTATGACAGAGAGATGCTGGCTCTTTTATAGCGCCGCGGTGGCAGCAGGACCGGGTGCAAAACGGGCCTGTCACGCTGCACGCAGGCACGTAGTAAATGATTACAATGAGCTTCTGCACACGACATGTTCAACTCAAGCACACGACGCGGGAATAGAAAGACATGGAAAGAGGACGGTTTTGTAGAGCCCATTACATAAGACCAAAACACGGCACCCTCGATTATTCACGGAACTCACAACCCCGGAATAATTCCGAACATCCTGAACAATGTAAAAATGCATAGGCCTTCATTATTTATTATTCAGCCTAGACTACCCCTATTTTACACGGTACTTAAATTGCTAATAGACAACAAATGGTTTTGAAGTAATGGCCAACATTTCTCTAGACACAACAGTGTAGTTTTGTGGTACAAGACTGGAAGTGGGGTCATTACACGTTTAGAAAAAATATCTAAATGTTTAAAGGTAAACTAATACACTTTATCCACGTTATTCATGAAATACTGGTGAAGACCTCAGTCACCCCTAAAACAAAACAACAACAACTACAACAAACAAGTACTAATTGTTAATTTGAATTATATTGATACAGTGGGAGTAGTTTTATTGAAATGTGCTCTGGGGCTTTGTGCACACGGTACACAGAAAGGTCCCCACGCGCTCCTCTGCACTCTGTTCAGCGCTCGTGAGCAAACCACAACAAGCCCATTGTAATATGTGACCTTCAGGTTCTCCACTATTGTCGGACATTTCAGATGACCAGTGTACAACACACTCCATGTTTATTACAATATGAAAGCAGTGTTTTCTCACAAATAACAAACATTACGCTTCTATTGTTTGAAGAAGTTGCGTATGGAAAGACATTGGAATAATACTCTGACTAATTAGGCTACAGTAGACTTTACAGTCCTCTCAAAGCCGGAAGGGAGGTTTCTTTTTGCGCTCGCCTCACCACGATCTAATCATTCTGATAATATTCTTATCTCTCATATCTGACATAATTATGTGTTCTTTGTCATTTGGTGAAGTTATTCATTTCGGTGAATTTCACCAATTTATGTTAAACAACTTTGTTAATTTTACAAAGGTTGATTTCATAAACATTGTTTATGATCCTTCAAAATGAAAATTTCATTTATTAAAGTAACATATAATGACATAATTTAAAAAAGATACGTTTTAGTAATAATGTGTCCAAAAAGTTTGTATCAAATTTGATACAGCAGGTGAATCAGGTTTTACGTCAGACACCAAATTACACTTTATGATAACATGTCTATAATTCTACCACAAATGCAAAAGTTACTTCAAACACTATTCTGTTCTTCATTAGACACATTTAATATTAAAATGGCACCCTAAATTACTCAGTTAATTAACACACAGCACACACCTGCCCAGGTAAACAACCTCTGAGCTGAAAGAGAGAGGTCATCATGTTCTATCGGGGGGATGGACAGAGATACACTGGGACTAATTTCTCACACACGTATATACAACAGGAAATGCTAGGGCAATTATTATTATTCATTGACCAAAATACTAAAATAAAGTGCCCTGAAATACACCAAGAGAAAGGTTAAAAAAGAAATCTGAATTTTTGACATAGTACTTTATTGGTCCGGCACTATAGGGTTAAAATATGATTCCACTAAATATATAGGCCATTCACACATGGTGTCACTAAAGCCCTACGTTATTTGCAGAGCATGCCAGGATCTTGTTCCACCAGAGCTGACACGTACCCCATGCAGGATCTCGCAACAAGGCCTCATCAAACACAGCTAAGTTCTTCCTTAGACTACAGTCTGATCCAAACAAGTTATTTGTAGTTTTACAGTTTTACTTTAGATGTGCTTGGTTGTGTGACCTGTATTAGTTTAACATAAATCATATGCTTTTAAACAGGCTGCAAAAGACACTGCCTTTAAGATTTGGCCAGCACATGACATCTGATCCTTATTAGGTCAGTGTATCACTAAAAAAATGTTTTAATATGTCATTGCTGTATGAGCAGCTTTAAACAAGAAACAAGGGCATTCCTCCACACTTTATAGAGAAGCACAAATGTGTTTTTGTGTCTGAAATATGTGTCATAAATAATATGGTCATTTAAAAAATTCTTATCTTCCGTCAACATAAGTCAACTGCTTTTCTTTAAAAACAGTGCCATAGCTTTGCTTAAAGCTACTCAGTTACTATTTGATTGCCACAGAAACAGTCACACAGTCAGTCTATTTGCCTGAACGACAAGGTGCTGTTAGGTTACTGTCACCTAGTGCTAAGACTAGTATAAAGTAGATGTTTTTTCTTTGTGATTCTGTTTGTTTATAGTTTAAGACATGGATCATGTGTTGAACTTTGTGGACTATTACATCTTTACTCCATATGTTTACCCTGCCTCATGGCCAGAAGATGAGGCTGTGCGGCAGATTCTCACCCTGTGGGTAGTGACCAATATTGGGGCAGAACTGATTTACCTGGTATTTGGTGCTCTTAATTTCTATTATGTGTTTGACCATGAGCTGATGAAACATCCACAGTTTATTAAGGTACGGTGTGTTCACATAACTATATATATATATTATAATGATGGGTGACTGGGAGGAGTTATTTAAGGCGAACTCAAATCTTTGATAGCTAACTCTGAGCTTATAGATAAAAGAGAACTTAAAAACTTGCACTGAATATAAAAATACTAATGTTTCTCCTATTAAAAACAGAACCAGATAAGAAAGGAGATTCAGCTGGGATCTGTGTCTATCTTCTGGATGAGTTTTCCCACAGTAGCTCTTTTCTACTGGGAAATTAAAGGACACAGCAATCTTTATGACAACACTTCTCAAGGTAGATTTTGTTTATCATATCTTCTTAAATCTTCCCCGTTAATGATTATTATTATTAATTTATTTATATGTAAACTGTCTCTCTATGGCTGCTTTTCATATTTCTGTAACTGGTGGCATTCAAGGCTGGTCTGATGTGCTCTTGAGCATAGCTTGGTTCTTATTGTTTACGGACATGTGTATTTATTGGATCCACCGCTTGATGCATCACAGAAGCATTTACAAGGTGAGACTTGATAAGATTTATCAATGATGAATTGTAATGCAGCATGTAATGTGCAGTTTTAGACTTGATAACCCAACTCTCATCTCTTACAGCATTTACATAAACAGCACCATACATTTAAGATTCCTACACCTTTTGCCAGCCATGCTTTTCACCCACTGGATGGCTTTCTGCAGAGTTTGCCCTACCATGTCTACCCATTCATCTTCCCACTCCATAAGGTGAAAGGGCTAATTCATACTAAAACAAATGGGTATTAAGAATAAATGTAGAGAAAACATACTGTACATAAACTATGCTCTATATTTACAGGTGGTCTACCTTTCACTGTTTGTCTTTGTCAACATCTGGACCATTTCTATACATGATGGAGACTACCGCATCCCCGGACCCCTAATTCATTTGATCAATGGGGCTGCCCATCATGTTGACCACCACCTCTATTTCAACTATAACTATGGACAATACTTTACACTGTGGGATCGTCTAGGTGGTTCCTATCACTACCCATCTGCCCTGTTGGGGAGAGGACCACATGATGACATTAGAAAGGTCAAGAAAGAGGATTAAAATGAGAATTAATATTGTTAGTTACTAAAAGTATTGAAAAGTCAATATATTCAACACAAATGTAAGTGTATCATAGACGGTAATATATTTATTTGAGTAAAAATAAAAAGCTTTATATCAATATTCATTTAAAATTCAAGTAATTTTTTTGCCAAATCATCTCTTTTTCAATTGTCTGTAGAGTTTTTTAGCTCCCAGTGCTCGGTGTATTTTCATGAAGACTTTGTAAAGCAAGGTCTGTCCACTTCATCTCTTGTTCTTTCACAGACTCTGTAGATCCCCCATTGTCCTGTTCAGCCTCAGGCAGTTCACTCTGGAAGAGAACAAAAAAAAGTAAAGCAAAGAAAGAAGAGCGAAAAAAATCCTACATTTAACTTAATGTATAACCTGCTCTGTCGCTGTACAATAAAGTTGAAGAACAAATACTGCATTTTGGGGACACGTTTTCAACCATTAAGCATGCAATTATGACTCAATATTGTAAAAATATTGTGTATAAAATGTGACTTTCTTGAAGGGCAATATGTTTTTATGTTGGTAAAAGAAAAACGTTTACCAAAGGAATTGTGACATCTTCATAAGGGAGTCTGTCCTCTCTCCAGGCATCATCGGTGAGGTCCAGGAGTCTCCCGTCTCTTTGAATAGCACTGTCCATTTTTAAATAGTATTAGGTTATGGCTTGAAAGCTTATCTCAATAAATAGATTTCTACGTTGACTAAGCCAAACAACTTTTCTCGGTCAATTGTTAGATAACAAATGAAATGTCTTCGCTATTCATTACATCATTTTTTGTTTTCGCGCAAAGGGGCGCTGTTGTCAGACGTCGCTTCAAATTGTCGTCAGAGACCTTCGCCTGATGATGACGCAGGCAGGCAGTTTTTTTTTTTACGGCGACCACAAAAATATATTAAAAAAGAATTAAGAAAACAAAATCATAAGCTGACTATTATTCATTAGTCATAATTTACTAACCACAAAAGTAATAAATCCTGGTCCATAGAGCTATCTCTATGGCTCTGAGTTTTGGTATCGCGAGCACATGTTTGTGGTCACCATGGTAACCAGGGCTCTCTTCACGTTCATCTTTCTACTCCTTCTCAGGGATATGCAGAAAAGATCGCAGAGAGCGAAAAAAACTGCGTTATAAAATACGAATTTTAAACCAGAGAACAACATCTTACCTAAAGTTGGGTGAGTGACATTTTAGATAACCTAACTGTAGCTCCACATAACCTCCACGTTTTATTGAACGGTTTCCAATCAGCTAATAAAGTTAATCATTGTTGTTGTTGTGATTGTGTTCCCTTTTGAACTTTTAGATCAAGTCTACTGGAATTGATGGCTGAACAGCAGAAACCACAGACCAAAGCATCCTCTAGTGCTGGAGGTCCTGTTTTGCCTATAATTCCACAAGCAAAGTACAAGGACCTTATGTATGACACTACCTCCAGTGACTATGGTCGTCTTTCTCCAACCTTTGAAACCGCACCATGTACTTTCCACCCAAGATCTCAAAGATTCTCTGAAGAATTGCGCAGAAGTGGGATGTACCATGACAACTCTTTTAATACAGCTCTAGACCGAAGCAAAGTGTATGATTTTCCCAACTTACAGCGCAAACTATGAATAGTTTTCCATTATTAAAATCTGTCATATTAAAATCTGTCGTTTAACCACTTCATGTGTGTCTAATGATACCTTTCACAACTTGTTGATTGTACTTTCTGTTTGTCCTAAGTTACAAGTGCAGATTGGCAATTGTAAATGCATTACATAAACATTTAAAATGCAGTAACAGTAGATTTCTAGACGCTTTCTCTGTTCAGTCTCGCCCCCACATCCCCAGATCCACACCCACAGCTGATTATGGACAACGTTTAGCACACCGCCGACGCTACGGAACTTAGCAGGCTACCTGTGTGTTGTAGCATAAGCTTACATAATGTAGTAGTGTTGTAGTGTAGTCCTAACATGCTCCTACGGACAGTTAAACATTTGGTACTTAAATGCGTGTTGTGTTTTATAAATGTGCAGTATATACTGTCTTATTCACCTCACCGGCGTTTGAGGATCACGCGCAGCTGTTAGTTCATTGCTGATCACGTTAGCTGACTGGGGTCTGACAGCACAGTACAATATGGAAAAGCTAACTGTGCTAATTGCTAATTGTAGCGATTGAGATTTGTTTTGCTAGCTAGCTAGCGCTACTTTTTCGGGCTAGCTTATCAACGTTTTTAAGAACAACTAACGTAAGTATACACGTATTTAATCTGTATAACCAAAACTGACATTTCCGTTGGACTACCATTGTTTTAGACGTTGTAAAAACAGTTTTATGTTTAACACATTTGTGATTCTTTATGGGTGGGTATAATGCTAACACGCTAAGACCATCACTTGTTTGGCAACATTTTGGTACACTGTCAGTAATGTGTAAAGAGTAAATTATGCTGCTATTTATTTCCAATCAACACTAAAACTACTAGGGACTGCAGATTGATTTTTTTTCTGAGAGCTATAATCTGGTCCTAGTTAAATTTCTCTTGTGATTAATGCTGATGCACATGATCCCTGACAAATCATATACTAAATAAAATAAAATAAAAACTCGTTGTAGACAGGGGTTATGACTACGATAGCTTCAAACGCCCGTTTTTGTATAATGAGTTTTAGTGGTTTTACTGGGCATGTCTGTTGTTAGTTTATGGTAAATTCTATAGCCCTGTGAAGTCAGGGGGTGAAACAATGTCACGTGTGCCGATGACCATGTTTACGTATTGTCCTCTTTTCTTGTTTTAGGCTTGAAGAAAATATTGGCTTGATGCATAAAAAAATCAACCATGTTGATACCCGTTCTCAATGAAGCATCCATGAGTTCATGGTCCATTTAACAAACAATATTACTGCTAGAAATAAACTCTATATCTCTGGACGACGACACTATGGTAATTTATGCTGACCCCACCCAGCTGATTGGGAACAGTATCCCCCCAAATCAAGCTTCCCAAATGATATGATAGTAGCTGCCTGGATCACTTTTTGTGCCTGCAGAAGCCTTGCACGGGTTCTGCTTTTCCTTTCCTCAAATTCCTTCCCTCTTTTTTGGGGGACCCTTGCCTCTAAAACCATGGGAAACAGCTGTGTGTGTCGAGAGGACAGTGACTTTGAGGACCATCAACATGGGTCATCTCGGGCAACTCGAGGACAAACTAGGCGTGTTGATCATGGTACGGCTGCAGGCACTGATGTGGGTGAAGCCCGCAGTAGTCGGCCCAGGGACCCAGTCAGGCCTCCACGCAGAGGGAGAGGGCCCCATGAGCCGAGGCGCAAGAAGCAAAATGTTGATGGCCTGGTGCTGGACACATTGGCTGTCATCAGGACACTTGTTGACAAGTAGGTCAAACAACCTAAAGGAAAATAAAGCAGAAATACAAATACAACCTGGGTGTCTTATAATTTATTAACAAGGCATTTTTCAATAGTGGAGGAAAAAATGTGCACAGAAAGTTAGCATTCATTCAATTATCACTAGTTCATCACAGGTCACACTTTATACATAAGGAAAATATTTGTCTATGCCAAACAATACATCTAAAATAACAAAATGTAAAAATGTTCGGAATAGTAAGTAATATGGTTCTGCATTCCATAAATAATGTTCTTAATCTCTTATTTCTTTCTTTTTAACAGTGACCAGGAGCCTCCTTACTCCATGATAACTTTGCATGAAATGGCAGAGACAGGTAATACATAAATTCATTGACAACTATTGCCCAAATAATATCTGTATTTTGATTTGGTTGATAGTCTTTGAATTTGTATACATTTTCCAGTTAGTAAAAATGTATATTTTGTTGCATCAGTATGTAATTTTTCTCATTTTTTAAGTGTGCAGAACACCTTACATAACTAGTTACAACTTAAATCTTGTCTGTTATTTTGAAGTACTATGCTCATGTGACATGATTAGGCCTAATTTCAGTATAAAAGGTCTGACACCTCATGGCATGTTTTATTATGGGCATGCATATTATATTGTCAAAGAGGGCCCTCACCACCTGTCTGTAGCAATGCTGCCTCAGCATTTCTCCTCAAGCCCATCCTGGGGAGACAGGACACAAGTTACACTGCAGACTTGTGGGTTCAGCTGTTCACTCTGCACTAGTGCTGCTATATAAGCAGAAGTTAATGTTGTTTGTTATTACTCTACTAATGCTGGAGCATTTAAAAACCATAATGCACCACTGTACTGCAAATATTTTATTATATGTATACTCTATCGCTTATAGAACTTTGTTTACACAGTATTGTGTTGTATTGATACAAAACACTTGTTCTGCTGGACTTTAGCTAACAACTGAATCTTGTAGGCTGCCAAGCAAAGAGTCAGACAGTCAGTGCACTTTCTGTTTCCCATTTGCTTCAATGTTACATTATTCATGGTGTGGCTGACACTTTCATAAGTGATATGTAGTGTGTGAGAGCGATGGTTACTGAGTCATCTAATGACCATTTAGCTGATACATGGGTATTTCAGCCTGGTCTAGTTTCCCATCAAAATGTTTTTTCTCTGTCGTTTTAGATGACGGTTGGTTGGAGGTAGTCCAGTCTCTGATTCGAGTTATCCCATTGGATGATCCACTTGGCCCTGCAGTTATCACACTACTTTTGGATGAGTGTCCACTTCCCACAAAGGTACATGGTACTTCTGTTAGTGTTCCATCATATTAATTTTTATCATTTTAAAACAAAACAAAAATTTAACACCAGTGTTATTTTTTTAAATTAAATTTACTCTGAGTTTTAGCTCTCATTTTCGATTTTTTAAAGATTTTTCTTTACTGCCCCATTTAGGGCTGCACAATTAATTACAATTGAATTGGAATCGCAATTTTAATGGTCAGCATTGGTTGCAATTTTTCCGTCAATAAAATATCCTCTACAAATCTGTTGAAAGGAATTTGTGGAAGTAAATATTTTAGTCTTCTTTCAAATGTTGATGCTCCCAGACCGGTTTAAAATGTGCTTTGTGTTTTAAATATTGCAAATCTAAGCGCAATCGCAATATTAAATCGCAGAATAGATTACATTTTTTCCAAAAATCGCACAGCCCTAGCCCCTTTGTTCCATGGCCAGTTTTCCCCCTGGATTTATAAACTGTGTATGACCTAGAGTTTTCTGTCTATGTCTATGGCTCCCTTGTTATAGAAATCTGTTACTTTTCTACTTACTTTAGGATTTATGCAAATAGAACATACAAAAGGTACTGTGCACAGTGACGTGAGTGTGATGCAGCCATTTTTCAGACCTTGTATTTAATGGAAACTGTGGTTGTCATTGTAGAGCTACTGAACCTCTTGTATCTCTTCACTTTCTAGGATGCTCTACAGAAACTGTCTGACATGTTGAACCTGGGTGCAGCTGTAGCAAAACAAGATGCTCTCAATCCTGCAAAACACAGAAACACTACGGCTGTTCTGGGATGTCTTGCTGAAAAATTAGCAGGTAAAGTTAGCTGTGTTCCACAAACCCCTTATGTATTTTATATTGTTACATCTGGTTGCCAATAGAACATAGTGCTTACTTTGCATTGAGCTGGATAGCTATTGTAATTTGATTTTCCAGGACCAGCAAGTATTGGCCTGTTGAGTCCAGGAACCCTTGAATATCTTCTCGAAAGTCTGGTAGGCAAAGCTACTGAAGTTTTATCCTTTACATCAATTTGATTATTTTTTAAATTCTGAAATATGTGGATAATATGTGGATTGATATATTTATTTTCCTTCCAGAGTTCAGAGGCTCATCCAACTGTCATGTTGTTTGCACTCATTGCCTTGGAGAAGTTCTCACAAACCAGTAGGTGTTTTTTATAGTACAAAAGATTACTTCCTCCCTAAATTTAGATTCAACAATGAAAAATGTGTTTGTTTTAACCAGGTGAGAATAAACTGACTGTGTCTGAGTCCTGTATCAGCAACCAGCTGGCTGTACTTGAGGCTTGGGCAGAGCATCCCGATTACCTGAAGAGACAGGTTGGATTCTGTGCACAGTGGAGCCTTGACAACTTGTGTGAGTACATGTTCATGTACCCCTTTTGATTTCAGTCAAAAAAATTGATCAAATTAAAATAACATTTTCCTTTTTTTAGTTCTAAAGGAAGGTCGCCAGTTTACCTATGAAAAAGTAAATCTGACCAATATCAATGCCATGCTCAACAGTAATGACGTCAGCGAGTACCTAAAGATCTCCCCCACTGGATTGGAGGTTAAAACATAGTAATTATTTTATTGTAAACATTTCTTTATAAAAATGTACACATGCTAACACGGCTAAATGATCTCTTCCTCAGGCTCGATGTGATGCATCATCTTTTGAGAGTGTACGCTGTACATTCTGTGTAGATTCAGGCATCTGGTACTATGAAGTGACAGTCATTACATCAGGTGTAATGCAAATTGGTTGGGCAACTAAGGACAGCAAGTTCCTCAACCATGTATGTGTTATTGTTTTTTTTTTTTTTTTTTAAATCTTATCATTTCTCTCATTTCTTCTGTCTCGGGTGATTTTAAGATCTAATCTGGATATATTTGTGTTACAGGAGGGTTATGGAATAGGAGATGATGAATATTCATGTGCATATGATGGCTGCAGGCAGCTCATCTGGTATAATGCTCGCAGTAAACCCCACTCTCATCCCTGCTGGAAGGAAGGTAATTCTTATAGAATGGCTAATGAAAAGGGTCTTATTATTTGGACTTCAAATGATCAACCAACTCTTTGTTCGTTAGGAGATGCTATTGGCTTCCTGCTGGACCTCAGTAAGAAGCAAATGATCTTCTACTTAAATGGACATCAGCTTCCACCAGAAAAACAGGTCTTTTCATCTGCAACGTGAGTACACCCATTAGCTCAGTGTTCATGTTGTAATAATGGTTAGAATATTCATTTCTTAACTTTTTTTCTGACAGGTCTGGGTTCTTTGCAGCGGCCAGCTTTATGTCATACCAACAGTGTGAGTTTAACTTTGGGGCCAAACCTTTTCGCCATCCTCCCTCAGTCAAGTTCAGCACCTTTAATGAATTTGCATCACTGCTGCCCAGTGAAAAGATTATTCTGCCCAGGTACAAAATGGTCCAAGTAAATAATAAAACAAAACATTTATAGCCATTTTCTTTTATTGACACAAAACAATCACATGAATCCTTAATTTGTGTTTGAATTTTATTTTACAGACACCGGCGACTAGCCTTACTAAAACAGGTTAGCATTCGGGATAATTGCTGCACGCTGTGTTGTGACGTCATGGCTGACACAGAACTGCGACCGTGTGGACACGGGTACGTCAAAAAATACTGAACATTTTCAAACGTTAAGCAATAGACTAAAGTCTGTGTTTTTCAACAGTGGTATGTGTATGGAGTGTGCCTTTCAGTTAGAGACGTGCCCATTATGCCGCCAGGACATCCAGAGCCGTGTCAGACTGATTGCACATGTCTCCTGACACTCTTCTTGTCTAACTTTCATCGAGGAGAGACGGAAAACCTACAAACTCCTCCTCTGATCTCCTCCTGTCCCATGAGGCTAGGAGGAAACGCCACAATGTTGTGATGCTGCAGCTGTGAGTTGTGGCTAAGAAGAGATGTTGGTTACCAGGAGATGAGAGGAGGTAAATCAAACCACTAATGGATCTCCAGGAACAACTGTCTCCTAATGCAGATGGCTGCCCCACATTAGTCAGTTTTCTGCTATTAAAAAGTGCAGGGGTGAAAGCTGAACATGTCAGAACTCTCTTCTCATCTAGAGAGACTGGGCAGACCTTTATCACATCTTACATAAGATTATAGGCTGCTTCCTTTTACATTGACATGGTCAGAACTCACCAGAAAGGGGCTGGGTAGAAATCCTTTAGTACAGTATTACAGAGAAGGTACAGAAAAAAAAGTATCCCACCTTTATATTTGATGGTGCCGATAACAAGGTTTATGGTGTTTTGAGGTAGCAGTACCATTTTATATGTTGTACCAACTTCTACTCATTGGTGATTGTATTTGTCCGCACTGATAGATTGCCCTCTTATCAGACCAAATAATTCTAATCAATAGGAAATTTCTCTTGGTGTGACTTTAAAGACCACTTAAAGTGGCAGAATGCTAAAAATGGGGGATTGTTTCTTGATAATAATGTTACTGTTCTGTTTACATCAATAAAGGAGTAATTAAAAATATTACTTCACAAACTACAAAATATCCATATATTAGTTTTACAAGAATATGAAATACTTGAATCCACAATTTCTGCAAGGCTGACTGTTCACATCTTGCCTTTACTCAGAAGATGTTAAATCCAAAATGAAACAAGCATTCAGATTAACAGTACTTTTGAATGAAAGTCTATGTAAACTATGAACCACTTTTAAAAGACTGTTTGCTTTCAGTTTGACCGTGGGTTTTTCTGAGCCCTCTGAGGAATTATGATTTGAAATTAATTTGTGATGAACCCGCATCATCTGTAGTAAGATGGCCACTTTGAATCCAAAATATGTGATGATATTTTAATATTGGTAATTGCTTTCCATAAAATATTCTGTTGATTAACAGTGATGTTTCAGGTTTTGCTTAAACTAAATGTGATTTGTTAAAGTGAATCATGTTGTATCTCACTTGGCAGTAAAAAACTTGTGAACAGAGAAACTGCTAAGAGCGTGTGCTACCAACTTTATGGTTTAACATGTTTTTAATAGTGTACCTTCCAGATATTAAGTGGGACCAAATTAGCTTGAAGAAAGTTGGCCTTACCATATTTTCTTATTTTTGACGTTCATCTAAATGTCTCCCATTATGTTTCTGCCTATTATTCAATCATTGGGTAATGTATCTAATAAAACTGAGTATTCTGAAACGGGTTACAAAATAAACATGGAATATTATAGTTTAAATACAACTAAGAATCTAAACCCATTGCATTTGGAAAGATTGCTGCAAAGATTGAAAGAATCCAAAAGACTTCATATTTTGCATGAACCGGGTCAATATAATCCTACTGTATAACAATCTGCGAAGAGAAAAGCGCATTTTTCATTATGACTCACTGTCTGCTGACTTGTATTTCCTAGACCTGGAGCACCTTAAACTTGCAGTTGAAATTAACTGTAAAATATCTCTGGAATATAAATCAGGCTCATAAAGTTTTGTGAGTTGTATTTAAAATCTGCAAATATAACATTACCCATTATTTCCCAAAGCTGTGATTATTGCAGAGTTGTTGTTTCCTTGATTGTGATATTTGTAATAAATATACAGTATGTTCATGTGAGACGGTTTGACGATGTGATTTTTTATTATTTCTTTTGCAAGACTGAATGTTTTGTCATGCTTCTATACTCTGAGTGACCTAGATCTCTTAAGCAGTCCATATGTTTCCTAATCCCCCCCCCGTTTCTTTTCTATGACGTAGCCAGTCATAATTATTATTTTACTCTATTTTACTCTACAGACTACAGATGGTATAGTTTAAATCAGAGAACTTAAAACTTTTTTATTTTATACCTTTAAAATAAAAAGAAAATACTGTGTTGATCGAACATTTCTCAAAAAGGTGTGAGTGGGTAGGAACCATGTAGCCTTTGTCCCCGTTTCATCGGGATCGTTTTTTTGATGCTCCCCGTTTCCCTGGCAACAGATGTCTCGTTTGCTATATGCTAGCGTTTATTTAGTTTTATAATAATAGTAATAATACCAGATTTGTTTTGACAATATGGACATCGAAGACCGAAGTAAGCTTTCAGTTTGTATTTACTTATAAGAAAATCGAAATAATGTAAATGAAAACATGGTTAGGTCGAGAGTATTCATCTGACTGTGACTGTGAGCTAGCGTAGTAGGCTAGCACGAACGCATGTTTGCAAATAAGATGAAGTAATCGTAACTACTCCTACGATAGATGTTATCGTTATGTTTTACATGATAAGTGTCAAATAAGTCATTACATTTTTACAGATGTCCGTAGCACTGGGGGCAACATCGTTGATATAGTTGACATGGAAGAAGAGAGCTTGGCGATTTCAAGGTGTTTTGTTGTTGTTTATTTAACTAAAGAAAATTCACTATAGCTACAACACAGTGTTTACAAAAAGCTCTTTTGTTTGTCACTTTAAATTGCTGGGTTGCAGGTTCTAGATTGTGACTGTCATACCATCAGATGGGGGGTAGGGACTGTTAATCTGCAGATTCTGTGTGTGGTTGGATAGATACAGGGGGGTAAGGGACCTTGTCACTATTTTGAGCATTTGTGGATTTTTTGGAGGGATATTTCTTATAAAAATCCAATAGAGTTAATACAGAATTCTGGCCCCAGCCCCCCTCTGAGGGTATGACATCATCACATTCTAGAAACTGCAACCCAGCAATATCTCCATATTTCCTTAAGGTCTTCAGCAGCAGATGCTGCATTTGATGCTGTTATTGGCTGCATAGAGGACATTATCATGGGTAGGTCTAGTAACAGCAACCATTCTGCTTTTGGATGTTTTGTGCTATTGTTTATTTTTTGTACATTTTTTCAGAAGACGAGTTTCAGCAGCTTCAACAAAGCTTTATGGAGAAGTACTACCTGGAGTTTGACGACTTGGATGAAAATAAATTAAGCTATACACCGATTTTCAATGAATATGTAAGTTTGTTCAAAAGTCACTGGGCTGAGCTACTCTCCACGCAGTGGAGACCTCTTCTTTATTCACGGTGCTTCTGGTTTATAGGTTGACCTCCTTGAGAAATACCTAGAACAGCAGCTGATGGAAAGAATTCCTGACTTTAACATGAACTCCTTCATACAACTTCTAATGTAATATCATGCTATTCACCTAATCTTTATATAGCATACATTGTTTATTGCACTGATTTTGCTCATAAAGAACAGTTGTCTACTAGATGGTAGAATTATGAATTAAATATGCCTACTGTATATTTGCAGGCAGCACAAAGAGGAGGTTCCAGTCGACATCTTTGACATGTTATTGACATTCACTGACTTTTTGGCCTTTAAGGAGATGTTTGTTGAATACAGAGCGGTAAGATAGCACTTATGAATCTAAGCAGTTTGTATATGAAGTATTTGAAGTAACTATTTTTGCAAAATGCTTTTTTTTAGCAAAAGGAGGGTCGAGGTTTGGACCTAAGCCAAGGATTAGTGGTGACCTCTCTGGTATCTTCTCGTCAAAAACACACCAACTCCATTGAACCCCAGTGACATTTATACAGACCAATTTGTTTTTGAATGTATTGCCTTCTGACTTACTGAAGCTGCTGGATCACACTGAATATGTTTAGTCTGAACAATGGCTTATATTATGTTATATGCATTAGTGTATTGATGTATAGGCTATATTTTGTTTAGTCTTGTCCTTTTGAGTGGTAAACACAGTCAACAACAATATAGATAATAAAGATAACTATTATTTGGCGCTGGTTAATTCTGTGAGATCTTTGTATTGTGTATACTGTAAATTTTTCAGGGTAAATGGTTTGTGCCTGTTTAATGTCATTTCTATTGTGCTATGTGTTTTTGAATGTTTTGTACCTGTGAAAGTGATTGTGAGAATTATTATTTGTTAGTAAATTATATTTCTAAAAAGAATGTGTACAATGTGTACCAACCAATGCCAGAAACATAAAATGTCAGTAAGAAATGTATATTTATAAAGATATACGTACAATATTATTCCAAAATGTTGATGCTTACATATTACACAGGGCACATTCAAACAATAACAATCAATGGAGAGCTTCAAAATATACTTTCATAATTGTCAGAACTTCATCAGTTTTATTTGTGTGCACTATGTAAATGATTTCTACTTGATTGATTATTTTTATTTTTTTATACATTTTTGCAATTATTGACAATAGTCATAGTGTACTTTCCATAAGTTATTTCATTCATAGTTCTTAAGTCAAAGACCAAAAAGATTAAATGTGTAGCACTTCAAAGGTTTACTACTGTCTCTAGTATTAACCTGTAAACAGCCTGACAGGATAAGGTCCGAGCTGTAGCCGAGCTGTATCCAGTAGTCTTGAAAAGGACGGTTAGTAGGGTGTGTTCCTCGTGCACAGAGTCAGGTGTGAGTCCTATGTGGGCACTGTGTTGGTGGCCGCGTTCCCTCCATCTCCCTTCCAGTCCAAATAAGAAAAAAAAGCACTTGCTGCATATGCTACGGTCACTACAGCTGCGAAGAACTGAGAGAATCAAAACAACAAATACATTTTGTTTTTAAAGATGCATTTTTAAATTATTCTTCATTTGGATAACATTCTAGTCCATCCAAAATCACAATGGTAAAAGCATACATTTTGATTGACAATTCTTCTACAAAGGCTGTAAGATATCAGTAGGCCTACAGGTGAACTGATTATTAAATGGTTTGTGAAATGAACGTGTCTGGCATTTAAATCATGTGTTACTTCTTTCTTCTATTGATTATGCATTGTTGAAAACCACAAATACCAAGTTTGTGCATATGAGAAAGCCTCACCTTATGTAATTTGCCCCATTATTATTTTGCGGGTGTGTGTGCCAGCCACAGCCTTAAAGGTAAATATAAAGCCGTGCCTAAAGTCATAATAGTGTTAAAATACCATAGATGTTACAGGCTTACCGCCGCAGCTGCAAAATGCCCATAGTATATGTAATAGACAGATGCTGCGTTGCTTATGAAGGCAGTCAGATAGAGCACTGTGACCACACCAAAGTACACCATCACCTGCAGGAGATACAACCTCATTACACTGACAACTACAAAACACATGCGTCACAATACAAACTGAATTAATTAAGAAACAGTGGGGTTTACAAACAATTGAAAAAATACGAACAAAAAGTATAGTTACATGGGCATTGAGACGGGATCCTATAGACCCTTCAAAATCTGTAAACAGAAAGTTCTAAATGCCGGAATGGAAGCAACTGGAGGCAAGACCATAATACATTTTCAATGGAGAAATTAGAAATAGCTAGAAAATATTACAAATTAAGATGGTTTTGACAAATGCCAACCACTCTGCCACATGTAGGTGATGTCAGAGCCTGGTTAGGAAACATTAGTGAATGTACCTCACATTGTATGTTTATTTAATGTACACATTAATAACAGTTAGACTTTTGGCTGGATTAGAAATTCCTGATTTTTATGTTTTACTGGACAAGTCCTTAAAGAAATGTTTTTTAAATGTATTTATTGTATGTATTGAATTATTTTATCCCTCACCAGAAATCCTACTTTTTTGTAAAGTTAACTCACTTTTGCTCCAGTCGCCTCCATTCTGGGACTTTGAACATTCCAAATGACAAACATTTTAAAGTGTCTATTGTAGAAACTATGGGCAGGGAACACCTTGGACCATGACACAGAGACATACACACACATATACACTCACGTTCATTTACTATAGAGTGTATTTAGATTCATACACTCCATCCATTATTCATGCTATAAATAAGACCAAACTATTTCCTTACCACCAGGGTCCAGGGCACAGATGGTAGTTTCCTCTGTACTCCATAGAGAATGACAAAGAAGAGGATGATGGTAATGAGCCACGAGGTGACAGCCACAAACATGACCCAGCCATACACGGGCAGGACAGCATAGAGAGTACTGGCTATCAACGCCCAGTGCAGCAGGCCCAAGACCTACAGAGGAATAATGAAAACCAGATTGTATTATCTCTAACATAGTATATACATGTGTCAGTGCACAAAGGGGTGATTTGTTACTTGAAAGGGGCCTTGACTTCTCTCAGCTTTCGACCATGTTTTATTTAGTTTCCTTCACAGTAGAGTGAAAATACAAAACACCATGCTATTTTCCATTGTTTGACTGGCTGTAGTAGTGACATGGGCAGTGCCAGACGGGGGAAAGGGGCCTTAAAGGGATATGCACTTAATCTTATTCATCAGCATTATATTTGCAAGTTTTAAAAATGAAATGCAAATGCTTATTTATATCTAATTTTTTAAACTAGAGATAGGCAAATGACTCTTTTAAAAAATATGCTTGAATAGCTTGAAGTCTGTGCCTCATCAGACAACACACAAAGGGACAGCCTATTATGTATGCAGAGATCTTATTTCACTTTTCACACACCTGATGTTGACCTTTACAGAGCCATGTAGCTGAGAATAAACAGCTCAGAAACTGTCTCCATCAAATACTGAAATCACCCACAATGTCCTGTTAGCTTATTGCAGCCGTGTACAGTATGTCAACATCATTACATACACGGAAGGACATGGTGACATGGTGAAATCAAATAGATTACTAACTGTTGTTTTTACTTATGGGGATACGATTCCAGATCGGAGAGATTGATTACCGAAGCATATTTGAAATAGGAAACCTGATCTAACTAAATATAATAAAACATGATGCCAGATATCTTTATAACAGCAGAACAGGACTGAAAAATGTTTGTGTATGTGGTGACAGTTTAAAAATGCCATCATACATCAACATTTACCTACTTCAAAGAATCTATCTCTCTTTTCATTCACTTGGACTAAACCTGCTGCATCCACACACACACATTGCATTCTCTCAGCACAAGGACCTCATCCATCAGTCCTGGACACATTTATAGCCTGTCCGTCCTGGGAGTGGACCCCTCTATCATGTGGTTCTCTCTAAGGTTTCTCTTTTTCCCATAAATGTTTTTTTTTTGGAGTTTTTCCTGACCGTGATGGAGGGTCTAAGGACAGGGGATGTCCTGGGACAGTCCTGTTGTTTGTGTGTTATTGATTGTCTATTAACTTGTTAATGTTTTCAATGACTGTTTACATACATCTTTTTTTGTGAAGCCCTCTGAGGCAACTGTGTTGTGATATAGGGCTATTCAAATAAAATTGAATTGGCTGGACCGGCTACATGTAGCTACTTTTATTTTGTAGTTTTAATTTAGCTGGACAACAAAGCACGTAGTATCCTGGCTTGTGACCCCTTGCAAAATAAATACTATTAGGACCATTTTTACAAAAAGTTACATTCACTTAAATAACTACATGGTAAACAAAATGTATCCAAAATGGACTGAGAAATATGCAAAGAAGCATAAAATAGGACTTTAAATGATCTCAGACTGACCTGTTTGGTAAAGTCCTGCACAATGCTGTGTTCAGAAACCTGGGAGCCGATGGCAAAGCGCCTCTTGAGCTGCTTCTCGATACGGGACAGCATCTCCTGGTCCTCCTGACTGGTGAAGCCCTCCACTCCTACACATGACAATCACCATAGACGTCACAAATTATGGTCACAAGCTCAAATAAAAGCAGTGTTGAGAAGCTAGGCCCACCTGACAGACTCCCGGACAGAGCAGCGTCCAGAGTGGAGACCTGAAAGAGCCTGAGGGCCTCGTCCACCTCCTCTTCTCCAGCCACAGCCTGGAGCTTCATCTTGGCCAGGGACTCTGCAATACGCACAACAGCCTCCAATTGCCTGAGAAGGGAGGAATAATATACAGCTTGACAAATGTGAACGTTGGGAAAAAAAACGAACAGATCAAAAGTATAAACTGAAACTAACATTTGAATTTGCAAAAATGCTATAAAAATGCCATATTTATGTCTTTAAATCAACATTTCTACCTGACAGTGATGGGGATGGAAGGTTTCTTGTCGCTTTCTCTCTCATGTTCCCTGGCTCCGCTCCTCATCACCACGTATCTGTTCTTCAGCTTCTCTGCAGCTGCCGCAGACAGACGAGGGCCACACTTACTGCGAACACAAGTAGACAGTACATTAGAGACCTTTTTCAACAGCAGCTCTACTCTTACTACCAACACTCACACTCTGGCATAGGCGATGTATTTCTTGAATGTGCTCAGTGGGATTTCCCCTTCCACTCCCTCGGTCTGTGTTTGAGCACTCAGGTGGACGTTCATCACATGACGAGCCAGGGTCTGTTTATAGAAGCATGAGAAATTAAAACAAAAGAAAATAATACTTAACGTGATTTGCAAGCTTTTGACACCAAGACCTACCTGGAAAAACATTGCTACTAGACTAAACTAGGACTAAACCGAAGACGATAATTAATTTCAATAATAAGGATCACAACCCAGTAAGGTAAGGTGGAGGTCTGTGCAGCCGCGGCTCAGAGCCCGCGGCATAAGGGGTTGTAACCAAAACTGCCGTCTGTCCTGTGACCACAGCAACCAGTCCAACGACCACACAGAGAGCTCAGATTATGGTTAATAATATTATTATTATTATGATTACATATTGGTCTGTGCGCTAATAGCAGTGTTCCCAGTGGGCTGCCACATCACCAGCACCAAATGGGAAAAAAGTCTTAAAAACAGAATTACCTTTGTCGTAAAAAAGTGTCTTTCATGCGCTTCCGTGTCTAAACCCGTTACCAGAGACTTCAAAAAGTCCGAGTGCCTGATGTAATAAGTTACATTAACTTGAGTAACTTTTTGAATAAATTGTACTTCTAGGAATAGTTGTACTGCACCATGTTTTTTTAATTCGAGTAAAAATCTTTCTTTTTATTTTTTAGATACAAGAATTCCAATCTTAGCATCAATCATTATTTAGTACTTTTCTTACTTGACATAATCATTCTTACTTGAGGACATTTGTTGGCTTCTCTGCCCACCTATCCTGAGTAGCACTAGAAAGAGCCCACCACTGGTACCTGAACCAGTTTGAGAACCACTGACTAACACATGTATGCATATATGGCCTCCCTCACCATGTCCCTGTTCTGGTCGTGGTGGTCCTTGATAATGAAGATCATGTCAAATCGAGACAGGATGGTGGGCATGAAGTCGATGTTGTCCTCTCCTTTGGTGTCATCCCAGCGCCCGAACACTGAGTTAGCGGCGGCCAGTACCGAGCAGCGGGAGTTCAGGGTGGTCGTGATACCAGCCTAAAAGGAAACAAGATATTATGAGTTTTAAAGGGTGATATTGCATAACAAAAGAAGCAGGGGTGGGCGATATGGGGAGAAGCTTTATATATTGATGCAGTACGCCTATACACTCAATGGTGAAGCGGGAGACTGTCACCGGCAGATTTCGCATGTCCTCATGAAGTAAACAGTGATACAAACCTTGGCAATAGAGATAGTCTGTTGTTCCATGGCTTCGTGGATGGCAACTCTGTCGTCTTCTCTCATCTAGTGAACAATATATATGTATCTTTTTTTGCCTTTAGAATTTTTGAGTGAAGGCACATGTCTGGGGTAAGACTATTGTACCTTGTCAAACTCATCAATGCAAACCACTCCTCCGTCAGCCAGCACCATGGCCCCTCCCTCCATGATAAATCCTCTGGTGGTAGGGTCTCTGAGGACAGAGGCGGTCAGACCGGCTGCACTGCTGCCTTTCCCCGATGTGTACACCTGAAAACATCACAAAATATTCAGATCGCAAACCATTTCTTGTCATCTTATTGTAGCATGTGTAGAGGTCTTGCTGACATACCCCAATAGGTGAGCACCTCTCCACAAACTTGAGCAGCTGAGACTTGGCTGTTCCTGGATCTCCCAACATCAGCAGGTTAATGTCTCCTCTACGGGTCAGACCGTCTGGTAGTCTAAATGAAGATGGCAAAATTAGGAAAACATGGCAGACACTAAAGGTCTAGTCACGTATCACGTCACAGCCAGATCGATAATGTTTGTGCATTACTCTGCAAAGAGGAGGGAGTGCCTGTTGGTGTCCCCTTCAAAATAAAATAATTCTGAAACCTAAACTTACAATACAAAAGCCATCCATCGACACAAATCGACCATGGGAGTGTGCTTTTCTACCAGAATGTACATTTAGTTTTATAGTGGGCAGGTCCAGTCTTGAGACCACTTTTTCACTCTCTGTCTCGGACACAGTTTGACTCTGTCTTTTTGAATTGGCCTCGGTCCAGTCTGGTTTTGGACAAATATTGGTCCTGGTTCACTCTGATCTTGGACAGATCTCGGTCTCTGAATATTGTGGTCTCAGACAGCCTGGTCTTGACTACAACACTATGACAATATTATCATAAGTTACTGGTCTGAATGGTGTATATTCTCACCTCTTCCTGGATCCTCCGAACAGCAGACATGAAATGGCCTTCTTCAGATCATCACTGCCGTAGATGGAGGGGGCCAGAGATCGAGCTAATGAGTTATACACATCAGGGGTCCCAGCCAGGGCCCTTAGCTCCTCCTCCTGAGGAGTCACTGAGCCTGTAGCACCACGACCTAAAAGAACAACAAAAACACATTCAAATTCCACACTGCTCAAATTTACCCCAACCGAACAAGTCATGTGACAAACCTGTGCCCTCTGTGTCCACCTGGATGCCCACCACTCTCAGGTAAGAGGCCCGGATGCCCACTCCAGCTGCCTTCTCTTTGCCTCTGCCTTTAGCGGCGGCCATTTTTTTGATGGAGTAGATACCCAGGATGGTCACTCTGTTTCCAGGGACCACGCGATCACAAAGGTACCTGAGAAGATGAAAAAAAAAGACAGAAAAAAGGTACAAAAAAGTGAACTCTTGCTTCTCCAATATAATGATACATGTTCTACCAGGAAAGCCTCCAAAGCATCTTACCACTGACAACCATTTTGAAAATCATAAACATGTAAATACACATATTATATTGATTAATCAGTCCGGAGCTCATTCCAGATACTATGGGTGTTAGTATGGGCCCCAGACTTTGGGCAGTGGCAGTGGTCTCATTTTGGATTAGAAGGTTGCGTGTTTGAATCCGTATTTCTTACTTTGAGTAATTTCTGCTGTTTTCTTGTAATTTTACCTTAAACATAGTTCAGTGGGCACATCTGACAACACACACATTATCAACTATTGTTTCTCAAAGTTTAGATTTTGTATATTTTTCCAGCATTGTCCCTTGAAAGTCAGACAGAAAATCCAGCAAAATAAGAGAGTACATTGCGATAGCCAATTCTGGAGATCTTGTCCGAAAAGATCAAATCTTTCTTTGGAAATGTCAGATTTTCTTTTGGTGCCTGGTCCTTGTTAAAAAGGATTAGAAAACTGTTAGAAAAAACAATTATTTTTTAAATTTTAGTCCCTCCCCTGGCCTCCACAGCAACATCAGACCAGACTGTGTAGGTTACCACTTTGACCAATAGTAGGAGAGTTTTACTTCAGTCCCTCTCATCATAGAACAAGGTCAGACAAGTCATTTTTAAGCATTTTCTGTGTTTAAGGAAACTTTCACCTTTAATATTTAGTGTGTACCTGTCACAGTAGAGCTGCAGGTGCCGGGGCATCTCTCCATGAGGAACAGCGTCGGGAGACTCCTGTAGCCTCAGGGTCTGGAAGTCCACACACACACAGCGGTCAGGGATGATGAAGTATGGGTCAATCGGGCACTTAATTCGCCCAGCATTCTCACTGGAGGAAGAGGATGGAGAATTTTTAACAGAATGACCCATCATCTGTTTGCATGTGAAAAAATGTTCAGGTGTGACATTACGAACAACTGCCCAATATTGTGTTGTGTGCAATGTATTCTGACACCTTTTAATCCGAGCCAGCACAGGAAGAGGAACTTCCTCATATGGCTCCAAGAACAGAAAAGCTATTAAAAACAATTAATTTATGTACAATTCTAAAAATCTTTGACTGTAATTTGAGTGTCAAACTCCCTGGCTTATGGTTTTATTTTTGTCTGTATCATGTATATATTTATGGTTTGTATATATGGACTTCTTCTTTATAAGGATAAAAAACAAAGAAAAAA
>JAVQKC010136323.1:0-10815 GCA_036025475.1 Philypnodon macrostomus
TTTTATTTTTATTTTTATTTTTATTTTTATTTTTATTTTTATTTAAAATATGTTTGCCATGATTTGTTTTTATATAAACTAAACATCCCCAAACATTCTTATATATTAGTAAACTTGTTGCCTGTATGAATTATTGCATATTAAAATTCAGTGTATGTAATGAAAGCTGAAAGTGTGGAAGTAGCACTAAGCAATTGTTAAAAATGAACTTGCATTCCCTGATACTAGTTCTTGTTTTGAAGTTAGCTTTACAACTGCATTTCAAACTTTGACGCAAACCCTTAAGCAGCATAAATAGACCTGTTGTGTTTTACTTTAAGCATCTCTCAGGATCTTAGTCATCCACTTCCTTAGCCGCCAAAAGTGTAGAGAATAGGCCATAAACATGATACTGACTTTTCCTGCTTCTTTCTGTCTCTCAATGAGGAAGTCCAGCCCTCTCACCCCGCCTGAACAAACAAGACGCTCTTTTAAACTTATTTTGTGCTGTTGACAAAGTGCCTAATAACTGTCAGGCATAATTGATTGCACCATCCATCTCAAAATACTGATGTAAGAGGGAGCGACTTTCGGTGGGAAAAAAGATGGGAATGTGCTGAGTCGTGCGTTGTAAAAACAATCAAAGAAATTAGTGATGTCATAAGACTAGAATTTTGGTTCGGGGGATATTATGTCTCCACATAATATCTCATTCATTCATTTGGGTGACTGGAGCATTTCCCAGCAACTATGGGCTTTAGGTGGGGTTCATCCTGGCCAATGGCCAATTAATGACAGGGGCTGACACAGAGACACACACAGACAACTATTGATCACTCACACTTTCATTCATTCATTAGTATAAACATTTTTGACATCCCTATTTGACTGTGTTTTTTTTCTCCATAGCATATCAACAACGACCACATCCACGGTGAGAAGAAAGAGTTTGTATGCCGCTGGGATGAGTGTTCCCGGGAGCAGAAGCCCTTCAAGGCGCAGTACATGCTGGTGGTCCACATGAGGAGGCACACCGGAGAGAAGCCACACAAATGCACAGTAAGAAGAGAGGCCATGTTTGCAGTATTAAACAACATAAATGGATGACATATGAAAGTCTTAAGGGTGCATACGGGATAGCATGCATTTCCCGTAATATAGTGGTAACTCTGAACAGGTGGTGATGATAGAAAGTAATGTTCATGCTGGTTGCGTGTGTTGATGTTGTAAATATAGTTTTTGCAGATGCGGGTCAGTTCAGGATAAGTCAACACGAGAAATAGAAAATATTCCAGATTTAAAAAGTATTTCAGGCATACAGTATAACCGTAAAGGCCCAGTTAGAGCACAGACCTTGGCCTCTATGAAACGCCAAACAAGCCTCCCTAACATATTGATAACTACTCACTCCATTGACCAATTTTGTTTAATATAATAATTCAAGATTTAGAGTACACATTACTATCACAAGAAAAATGAATGCACTGACAAAATCGTAATGTGGCAAGTGTTTCATTCAGCTACAAGCAATGGGCCTATATACTAAATGAGGGCTAAAATGAAATCTATATAAATAAATGCATTCATTTTGTTTGTATCTTAAATTTACTTGAAGACATTTTTTCCCGGACCAAGGACAATGTCAAAACTGTCCAAGGCTGAGTACCCAGTTTGCTTATCAACATTATTAGAAGGGAATTTTGTTATCTTCAAGCACAACCACAAATGACATCATCACCGGTCAGTCTGACATTTTCTTTAACCGCTGATAGCCTTCCATACCCTCCTTTTGCAAAAACTGACCATGAGACTTTCGTTGGTGCCGTAATCGCATATTCTTAATGCTACATAGTTTTTCCACACATCAAAATGTAAATAATGCTCAGAACTAGATTAGGCCATCTAACAGGACTGTCTGGACTTTACTAATTCACAGATTAAAATAATTCCAACACTAAAAAAATTTGATAGACTGATAGTGTGTGTTTTTGATCTACATCTACTCAACTATACCGACTGGCAACTTTCTATCTCAAACTTTGCTGCAGCCATATAAGTATATGTTAGTGGCTCAAATTTCCAGCTTGTTTCCAGGTTAGCTGTATTGAGCCTTGGCTGAGATGTAAAAACGAATCATATTTAGTTTCTCTTCTCTTGTGGTGATATTTTCTGTGTTGATAAATCATGAGGGGCTCTCACTGAAGCCCTCAGTGTGAAGATCAAATCAGAAGGCCCGTTTTCTTGTCTTCAAAGCCTGTGCCGCCGCTCTTATGAATGCATTAAACAGATGACTTGTGAAGGCGATGTAAAGAGGCTGATTGACAGCGTGGGTGTGTAATTAATATCTGCAGACAAGCCGATGGGGCCGTGGGTCCTTATTAAGACCGGGTCTGTACATTCTTTGCCCCAAATCCCACGTGCAACTCCTCATAACGCTCCTGTCTTTTGATGTGAAATTTTCTTGACTTTACAAACAATTTTCTTAATTTCTTTGCATTTCAAAGCATTCACAATGACGGCTCAGAAGGAATACAAAATTATAGCTTGTACCGTACAGCAGATACAAAAGGCTAAACACAGACTGCTCTTTGTCTCAACAAAGCACCACAGACAAAGCTCTACCACACCTCACACTTAGTTTAGTTATTGCAGATAATAGGCCTTTTTACCCATGTGTTTGGCTTTGTGTGGCACTCTACAGTAGGCAGGCACCAGGCCAAGGGTAGATTACATTTAAACAGCAGTTGCCAACCAGCTGGGCATAAACAGAATATACAGCCCGTCTACAGAAATTATAGTATGTCACTAGTTCTCAATTTGACTGAATTTGATCCCTTTTCATTTAATTTTTACCCACTTTTTCAAATGTATTTTACTACTACCAGGCTTCAAATAATATAGATACAATAATACATCAAACTGTATACTATATTTAGCCACTCCGTGACCCGCCCCTTGAGAACCACTTGTATATGTCATTTCCACTGACCAAGCCAAACCGCCGCCCAAGCATAGAAAGACTGTGGTCACTGCAGTCAAGCTAATCAACCAATAAGTCGGGTTTAACCAAAATATTACATTTTAATACCCAGAGCACAACACTGCAACATTAACCTTAGAAGTGCATTGTGGACTGAAATCCAGTTAGATGTCTTTATCAAGCCATGAGCATAGCCTTGCCAACACGTGTACTGACTGTCGATCTCTCTGCTTGTTTGCAGTTTGAGGGTTGCGCTAAAGCATACTCTCGCCTGGAGAACCTTAAGACCCACCTCAGGTCCCACACCGGAGAAAAGCCCTACGTGTGTGAGCATGAAGGCTGCAACAAAGCCTTCTCCAACGCATCGGATCGGGCCAAGCACCAGAATCGAACACACTCCAATGAGGTACTTTCATCACTTAGTTAAATGGTAACTTTTAGAAAAATACTTTTGGTAGCTAACATTTCTCATCTTTGGTAGAAACCATACGTGTGTAAGATCCCAGGCTGTACCAAGCGCTACACAGACCCCAGCTCTCTCAGGAAGCACGTCAAGACAGTTCACGGACCTGAAGCTCATGTAACCAAGAAACAGCGTAGCGATGTCCCCCCAAGACAACAGCCGCCTAAAGGTAACGGGGAGAATGAAGTCAACTCCAAACACGGCTTGAACGGTGGAGATGGGAATACAGACGGCACCATCACCTCTAGAGGAGTGGAGGACTGTTTGCAAGTCAAGTCTATCAAGACGGAAAATTCTTTAGTGAGTATTCGACTTCTGTTTGATGTTGTTTTTCCCAATCAATTCCTGCTATTATAGAAGAAACAGTGGTCAGAAACACTACAGACAGAAGCATCTTGTTACCTATGTAGCTAGTGATGCTAACACGTGTTTGATCACACGTCAACACTTCTGGGTCCAAAAGCTGTAAAATATATAAAGTAAAATACACCCACTTACAACTAAGACAGACAAAATAGATATTAATCCCCCCTTGTAATTAAATGTGAGAGTGAATGGTTCTCTGTTATTGTATCTCTTGTCAAGGGTGTACCAGTTGCTAGAATTCAAGTTTGGTCATGTCAAATAAGATATATAAGCTATTTTCCAAATTTGTTGTAAACAGCAAAGCTAGCTATAGGAATCATTGCTTGTCATGTAGCTTGCGAACAAATTTCTGAATTGCCATGAGAATTTTAACTTTATACAGTATTTTAAGTTACCATTAAAATTGAAAGAGGCCAGGCCTTTCAGAGCCAGCCTTCACTTTAGTAAGACAGCTGTTGCTTTGGTCCACTATTTCTTTTATACTAGATATGGTCAGTACTGTACCTCCCAATAATCACTACCTACAGAACATAGGTTACAGGCTCTGTTTCCCACTTAACTAACATTAATGTGTTTGCTAACTACATCCTTCTAACTCACCCCCTTTTCTATTTAACTTTCCTAATGGACAGTCTTCACTCAGGTGAGCCTCTGCTGCATGAAAACTCTCCACTTCTGTTCTCATGTTGGCCTTTTTGCATGCAACCCATTCTGTTTTGCATGCAAGTTTTACAAAATATATTTTCACCAGAATATTCCTTCCTCAAGATCACTGGCAGTAGCTTGTGCTGTCGGCCGATGATAAAAGTCAGTGTCACATTAATATTGAAGAGCTGGGACTGTTTCAGCCTGTGTGCTGATTCTG
Organism: Philypnodon macrostomus; assembly: GCA_036025475.1. Taxonomy (NCBI): domain Eukaryota; kingdom Metazoa; phylum Chordata; class Actinopteri; order Gobiiformes; family Eleotridae; genus Philypnodon; species Philypnodon macrostomus. The sequence continues at coordinate 4,654 of JAVQKC010136323.1, forward strand.
CTGAACAAATAGTGCCAATGTCAAGCTGTGATCAGGACTTTAATTTTAGCCAGTTTGAATTAGTGTTGCAGCTGGATTGTTGCTCACAGAACTCATCCATTATCCACTTGTTTTCTTGTTGTAAATAAGTGAAACTCATCTATAACGAATGCCATTATAGAATCAGTGCCCTACATGAGTTTTTACAAAATACCATCACAATCAGAATATTAAAACTGTGTTCATTATTTCATCTTAAAGCAACATGAAAAGGTTTTCTGGACAAAGGCCTATGATCTTTGTGTCTTTTAGTGTTTTATGTTTTGATTTTTACATTTTTAATTTTGAACAATATATGTTTTGAGGTCACTCATTTATCTAGTGTGGTTGCTTTATATATTCTTACAAGTGTATTATAAATAACTTTATGTTGGATGCATGGTGGCAACATGTACATTCTGGGCTGCCAGCAGTCTCTCTGTGTGTGAAGCCTTCCTCATGGTACAATGCTTCCTCCGACCACCCAAAGATGTTGAAGAGTAGGAGATAACTCATAAATACTTCTTTCATTTCAAGTATCAGTGTTACCCCTGCAAATAAGTGACAACATCACAGGTCTAGTACTTGCTTGTTTACCATTACTAGTCAACTAGTCCACTGTGTAAATGTACATGTATATTTTTTTTACAGTAATCAATATCTTTTCTTTCTCCCCAGACGTATCAGTCCAGTCCTGGTGGCCACTCGTCATGTAGCAGTGAGCCATCGCCTCTCAGCAGCACCAACAACAATGACAGTGGAGTAGAGATGGCCATGCACAGCGGGGGCAGCTTCGGGGACCTGAGCGCACAGGACGAGGGCCCCATGATTGACTCCACCGTTCCCGCTGGGGGGCTGCAAGCTGGTGTGGGGCTCCAGTTGAGAAAAGCAATGGCCCATGGTTCGGTCACCATCAAGTTGGAGAATATCAAAAAGGAAAGGTTAAAGACAGTAAGGGACTCCTGCCCCTGGGGCAACTCTGCACTACAGCCACCGCAAGGCCAACACCACAACTCCAAGTTGCCCCCTATACCTGCAGTTGGTAAGTGGAATAATATTTTATACCACTTGATTTTTTAGTTTTAGTTGTATGTTTTATCAAATTGTATATATTGGGTGTTTTAGTTTCTCTTCCCATAATAAACATTTAACACAAAACTGACAACAGAAAATCTAATTATGCGTGTCATTTTCTACCAGGTTCCCTCATGGACAACTCCAACATCATGGGTAACCTCATTGGCCAGTACACTGGACAGCGCATAAATGATCCATCATGTGAGGTGACACTACTAAACCAGCTGAATGAAAGACGGGACAGCACCACCAGCACCCTCAGCTCAGCCTACCTGAGTCGTCGCTCTTCTGGGATCTCTCCATGCTACTCCAGTCGTCGTTCAAGTGAGGCGTCTCAGTTTGGGGTGAACCGCCACAACAACATAAGTTCAGCAGATTCTTATGACCCCATCTCAACAGACCTGTCCCGGAGGTCCAGTGAGGCCAGTCATTGCGGAGGTGGCCCAGGTGCAGGCGGTCTTCCAAGCCTGCTAAGTCTGACACCGGCTCAGCATTATCGCCTCAAAGCCAAGTACGCCGCTGCCATCGGTGGGGCGCCACCTACTCCTCTGCCCAACATGGATCGGATGAGCTTGAGAACCCGCATGGCGCTATACAACGACTCCCAGGAAGGCCAGCCCCATATGTACCACCAACCACCTTCTGGAGCTGTCCCACGGCGGAGCAGTGATATTGGGTATGGCAATCAGAGCATGATGCCTCACGAAGTACCCACCAACCTTCCCCGAAGAGCCAGTGATCCTGTTCGCCGTGCAGCTATAGATCCTCATTCTTTCCCTAGAGTCCAGCGCTACAACAGCATGAACAACATGAACCCCATGAGTATTCAAGACCGCCATCAAGCACTGGCTATGCAAGGCTACACTCGCTCTGACGGCAGCCTTCAGCGATACCCGTTTGCACCACGGCCACCCAGCATCTCGGAAAATGTGGCTATGGAAAACATGGCGGTGGATGGCGCTATGGCGGGTATGGAGCAGAGTGGAGAAGAAGACATTGTGCTTCCAGATGATATGGTGCAGTACCTCAGGTCCCAGAACTCGGGTCCATCAGGCCAAAACTCAAACTACCAGTCTCAGGGCTACCAAGCAAGCATGGCCCCTCCAGCATCTCATTACTCCCAGAGGAGGATGGCCATGGTGGACACTGACATGCAGTCCTTTGGGGGCTCCCAGCAACAGCTTGCTCACAACATGAGTAAGAACAACATGCCTGTGCAGTGGAATGAGGTTAGCTCCGGGACTGTGGACTCTTCAGACAAGCTCGCCAAGCAGCAGCAGCAACCTCTCCGGGGGAATCTCGCAGTTGTCCAGCAAAGGCACAACTTCAGCTCCTTGCAGGCGGGACATGGCCTCGGCAGCAACCAGCAAGTGTTACCTCTGAGCCAGAACATGTCTATGCAGGGATACACAAACCAGTACAGCCAGCGGCAGATGGGCCAACAGCAACAGAGGCAGTGCTCCAATCTTGGCGAGCAAATGAGTCCTCAGCAAGGATTTGGCCAGGAGACCATCCCAATATCTGGCAGCACAAGCATGAGGGCTAACAGGAATGGTATGGCAGCTTCGGAACTGCCAGGCTACAGGGCAAGGACTGACGGGTATCCTCATGTGAACCAAGCAGACGGTTACAAGACTGTCCCACAGCAGCCCAATATTCCAAACGGGGGCAGAGTTTTGTTACAACCCCGGCCACCCACAGAGCCCAGAACTAGGCATGCGGGATCTGTGGTTCAATTGAATAGGATACCTAAGATGGAAATGAGCCCATGTCGAGGTAGCAACACCTCGGAGGCTAGCCCCAAGAGGCCAAGCGGTTCCTTAGTCCATCATTCTGAAAACCCTAACTCAGCCGTCTTCTACACCGGCCAAATCCATATGTTTGAGCCTGCAAGCTTTGATGCCCCAATGTCCCCCTGCGCCCCTCAAGCTCCACAAGCTAATAACACAAGTGCCCCAGCCAGCATGGCTTCCCCTGGAGTAAATCAAGTTTCAAGCAGCACCGTAGACTCTTCAACCAATGGGTCGGGGACAGCAGAGCATGCCCAAATCGACTTTGACACAATGTTGGACGATGGGGACCACTCTAGTCTTATGTCCGGTACTCTTAGTCCAGGTCTTTTGCAGAGCCTTTCACAGAATTCCTCACGTCTCACAACCCCCCGTAACTCAGTCACCCTCGCGTCCGTACCGGCAGGGATCGGCAACATGGCCATCGGAGATATGAACTCCATGCTCACTGCGCTGGCTGAGGAGAGCAAGTTTCTTAACATGATAAGCTGAGAGCAATCCAACACCTCATCTTCCATCAAGTCTTAACTTTTGCTACATCAGGATTATATATATGAACTAAGCACTGACTAAACATTTGTGAAATATTTTTTACATTGTCCATAAAAATTGTGCTTATCTTGTAATATGTGCTTTATATACTATGATACAGTGAAACGTTAGCTAGGGTTAAGAACATCATCATTTGTTAAAAAGCCATACTTTTTAGCTCCAAATACATTATAGGCAGAGGCAGGGGTATATTAAAGCATTTACAGATGATTCCCATCCAGTATTCGCCCGAGTGGCAGCCCTTTACCAAGTGGTGCACTGAAAGCATTTCACAATGTGCCTTGCTGAAGATGTCAAGGTTGAACAACATGAAAAGTGAATTACCAGGGAATGGATATATGTAGATATCAGATATTTTCTCATGAAGACAATACATGTAAGTTTATAGGTTTGTACTGTATGGTACTGTTTAAATTATATTTGACCTTCAGTATAATGTTTAAACTATGGCTGTCTATGCTAAACGTTAAACCCTTTGGATCAGGGTTCTCTTTTTAAACACATATTGTACTATGTACAATATACTAACATGTTTGCTCAATGTAGTACTGGAAAGTAATTGGCATACAGTACATTGATCAGCCATAACATGAAATGTGAATGGAACTGTTGCATATTATGTAGTTTTTGTCCTAAAATGGCATTTATTGAAGAGAAATAAATAACTGTTATTTTTACAGTTTGTGTGCACTTAAGTATAGTGCCATGTCATGTTACAGTTGTCAATGATAAGTGTTGGTGACAAGACATTTCAAGGGATACGTTAGTGTTTTCTAAAGAGGGGTCTGTTAGCTACGTTTGAATAGAAATCACACCCCCCAAAAGCAGTGAGTAGAGTAGCTGGCAGGAGCAACGCTATAATGATTAAACAATACAAAAATGCAATGGAAATAGTCATAGCATTTAGAGGATATTTACTAAGTCTACTCTATTGAGAAGTGGGCCCAGTTGGTCAACCAGCCACATTGGGAAATTCTCTCTTCTTGTGTTAAATAAATGACTCATGTGCAGCACTAAGTCATGCTCCTGTCTGCTATTCTTAACTGGAAATGGGAAACATAGGAAATAGGAAACAGAATATCTACCTGGAAGTATTTGTTGGACCCTATTTTACACAACACTGAAGTGTCCCTTTAACGGTGGGTACATTTAATAAAATATGAAAACCTGAGTAATTACAATGTACGTCAATTTTAGCCCTGACAGCCCTAGTTTAAACATGTGGTTGTACAGCATTACGGTCCACTGATATTAAGAGCTTTTTGATCATAGCCTGAGCTTCGGGTTTTGGCAGCGTCTATTCCCATTTCCCGCTTTTGCCCTTCGGATCAGAGGCGTCATCTCCCGCCGGTCTCATCTCACAAGGGTGAAACCATCGGAAAGGACAAGGATGTGCTGGGGTGGTAGTCTATCATCAACCTTGATGAACGGCATTCTCTAAAAAGAATTTACAAGTACCTCTGTGTGTTCCCGGGCCCTAATTACCACATCCTCGCCCCCCTCCCCAAAGCCCCCCCCCCCAGGGCGCTTGAAGGGTCCACCAGGAAGTGACTTTGATTTTGGACAACAAGAAGCCCCTCAGATTTCTTCCATGTTTGATGAATTTCTAAGTAGCCTTTTTAAAAGTGTTTGTATGTATGCTACCATCCACTTTTACTATGTGTGGGTTTGTGTGACTGTGTACATAGTTTTGTACATTTCAAATAAACTATCCTCTCTTTTTCTTTTAAATCTTGAAGTCTTGTGTTGTGTCCTGTTTGAACTCACCAGCGGTCAGTTAAGTCGGACCACCAGTTTATTAAGTGCCAAAGAAACTGAGGTCATCAGATCTTATGAGGTGGGACATAAAGCCTGTTTAAGTGGGACAATGTGAGACAAACACACAAGTAATAGGTAAATAAACCATCACCGTCTCAGAAGCAGCTTATGGCCAGATTTATTAACATGAAGAGAATAATATTGATTCATCAGTGACTGTAGATAAGTAATATGCTTATATAAATCCAAATGTAGGGCACAACTTTCCAGAACTCTACATACAGTACATCTAGTAAAACATTTGACATACCACCAAAATGACATGACCACACAATGAACATTTTAAGAACCATAGAATAGAGATGTTTACATTGATACTTGAGGCCCAAAGCAACATCACATTTATATATGATATACAGTTTAATAATACCATATCAGCAACAACGTTTTACATACATATTAAAAAAAAGCATATACATGATCCTTGCCTTGGGCTCTATAACTTGAGGCCTTGGGCAAATACATACTAGCAATGCATTTCCTATTCTAACACCCTAGATTTCAGAATTATCTTGACATTTTTTGGTAGCAGCTTTGCACTGTTTACAACATTCATCACAGTGTGAACACAAAATAAACAAATTACTGGATTATTTAGCTTTAGAGATCTACAGAGCCTATAGAGCCTACAGTGGACCGTGGGTTCATATCCAGCTCACAACAGTTTGCCAAATTTCCCCAGTTTACTGTCCTATCAAATAAAGGCAAAAAATAGCAAAATATATACAGTACAGACCAAAAGTTTGGACACACCTCATTCATTCAATGAGTTTTCTTTATTTTCATGAAAAGGAAAGAAATCCCACTTATTAACCCTGACAGGGCACACCTGTGAAGTGAAGACCATTTCAGGTGACTACCTCTTGAAGCTCATCAAGAGAATGCAGAGTGTGTGCAAAGCAGTAAT
>JAVQKC010136328.1:0-14800 GCA_036025475.1 Philypnodon macrostomus
GTGCCCCTTGGTAATAGTTGTAGCAGACGTACGGGGCAGACGTATGGGGCAGACGTATGGGGTCGTTTTCGCCGATATATACTTTGCTGTCGGGGACGACAGCACAGGCCTTGTTTAAATTGACTTCACCTATGTTACTAATTATAAAAACACTAACGCCCCTGCACCTGATTTGTCCAATTACATAAGCCATGTAATCAGCAGTGGCATTAACGCAGGAAGTATTAGAGTGTTTATAGAGTGCAGACAATCTATAGAGGGTCAAAAAGGGCAAGGATTTGAATTGTCTAGTCTCATTGTATTCATGAAGCATTCATCATATGGTCATTTATACCTTCAGAGGTGGCATGGTCAGTGATTTTAATCTGATATTAGACACCTGACCCAAATCTCTTTTTTAATCTACATTAATCCAACCTTTTGCCTGACTCTGTCCAATCCCACCAACTCTGTCAGGCCCAATACGGCCTTTATCACTCAGACAGGATGCTTTGGCTGGCTTGAGGGCACAAAGGTCAGGTCCTTACAATTTATATAATAATGTTACTACTATATGTATCTAAGGCTAATACAAGAACTAAATGAGGAGTAAACCAGGGCTAAACTTGACTGAGCAAGGTCTACACCAAACATGCCCTAGATCGGGTCTAACTCATGACTAAATTATGTCTACGTGAAGCCTCAATCAGGTCTGAATCAGGAATAGACCAGGACTAAATTAGCCTGGCAAGCCAAACTCTCCGCTGTACCAGTGAGTCAGGTGACTCACTCGCATCAATTGATTTCTGGGGCGGGGCAAACAGCGCAGCGTTAACCAATCAGAAAAGTGACACCTGTAAAGTTGTAAAATAGCCAAAGAAATAAAAGAAATAAACAAATGGAGATGAACAGTAGTGTTAACTCAACATGGCTCAGTAATGAAGAGATAACAGACCTGTGTCATTTTTGCTGTGAAAATTTACAGCGGAATGAAATACTTTCACTACTCCCCTGCGCCATCTGTATAGAGTATATAGAGAACTCACATCTGGCTTACCAGGCTAGGACTAAATCTCCACTAGGTGAAAATATGATGACATTTCTCTGAATTTTCTTTAACTGTGTGTGCAATTTAAGAAATATCTGATTGCGTTATTCCTTTACTCCACAGTCACACTGGTTGTGGCAAGCTACCCCTGTATCCACAGCTGTCCTGGAGCAGAGTGATGGGAATGTGGTAGTTGTACATTTACCCATACATCTTGTTTGACTAACACTTGAAGGTAAATTGTTAAATGTAATAATAACAAACTGTAAATACATGATGTATAGCATTCTAATTCTTTTTTTTTCTAACATAATCTTTATTATAGACTCCAGGAAACCGTCTGCTAATTGGGCTCCATGTAAATAAACCAATCCAAATTGACAAAGTGGGTTAAATCCAATCCCACCAGCTCTGTCAGCCCCCATCCTGGCTCTGTCACTCAGACAGGATGTATTGGCGCGGAGAGAGTGAAGTGGGGAGAAATCGGCCTCAAATCTCATTGGCTCCAATAGCTTAAGTGAGTGTGCGGTTCATGTCCCGTGGGAGTGGCCCAGTGCTACAGATTAGTTAACCCTGCCTCACCCCACAGCATAAGCCCTTAATGACTTCACTAGTTCCCACTTCCTTCTAGTGTCGGCAGTTTTTTCTTTTGCTTACTAAAGATATGCTCTAATCTTTTAAGTCTATTCCTCCTTTTGCTCTTCGTTTATTCTCATTTTTTAATTTCACCCTGATTAATTTCCAATTCAACCACCACCAGCATATGCTCCTGTGGATTAGGGTCTTCCTTGTTAGTCAATTAGAGAGACCTATGCTTTGGTCCAGGGTGCTTCTTCTCAACATACATGTAGTAGTTGTAATAGGAACCAGCTTCAACTGTCCATATGGTGTTTAGTTTAGCAATTTTTCAAAACCAGCTTTATATTCCAGGATTTCTTGAATAGGATTATGAATTACGAACTGACCTGGCTTAGAGACCCTCAGAATACAAACCATATTTATCATGATTTATTATGTCAGTGTGCCCCTTGCCCCAATATGCTCACCAAGCAAAATGGACATCAAGCACTTTACCCTTGTTTACCATAAAATTGACCATCATTACTTACCATAGCATTAGACCCGTATGTCAAATGTATAAAAAGAATGATTATACAACTGCAGATTATTAAAGGGGTAGTCTGTAAATTTCCTAAAATAAGAAAAAATACAAATAGAAATTGCTTAAAATAGAATAATTGAACCTGTTCTATGATGTAAAGTAGGTCCCCTGTAGTCTATAGAGGCCAGGGGAGGGACTAAAGTAAAACTCGACTGCTATTGGTCAGAGTGGTAACCCACAAAGTCTGATTTGATGTTGCTTATGAGGCCAGGGGAGGGACGAAAGTAAAAATAATAATTATGACAGATTAGCGACTTTATATTATAGAACAGGGTCAGATCACGTTTTTTTTTTAACTTACAGACCACCTTTAAGCATTACTGGAGTATCAGTTAAGCATTAGTAACTAGTTAACAGAAAACAAAACATAACTTCAACATTAATTAACACCACTGAGTTATAAATACATCAAAGTAATCAATGCAAAACTATAAACATATGTGTTATTTAAGTATATATATATGAACTGATTAGTCTAGCTAATGATAATTACATATGTTTTAATGCTTTAGTTCTGCTAGATCGTGTGTACTTATTTGAAAGTGTTATTGAATTATACAGTTATACACAAAATAGCACGAAGCTGTGGTAGTAAATGTAAAAATGCATCAATATGGAACATTCTTCTTAAGACAGCATATTTCACAATGGTGTAGGTGGAAACACGTTCAATATTCCATGCTGGTGTAAGTTTGACTGGCAACAAGAAGCTCTGTGTACATTTTTATATTTTCCGTCACGTTTTGGGCCAGGTCACCCATTTTCACTTGTGCCTGGGGTCTTTCTGTATTCATGACTGATTTTATTTATTATTTATGGCTTGTTTGGCAGTGACACGTGTTTATGAGCTGATTTGTTTTGGTTGTAGGTAGTGGAAAAGTGTGCCTGACCCCAGTGTAAGGTCGCATGCAGTGAGATCTCGGGAGAGTTTTAACATATGCAGCCATCATGACTACTACATGTGAGCAAACACGTGTTAGTAGGTCACTGAGAAATGGAACGCAGTACGTTTTATATTATTTCTAAGAACCAATATCCAGACAGACGCTGCACTATTTTAGACAAATACTGGAAAAATTGTGTCTCACAAAACTACAAGCTAAATTGAATTATGTCTAAACCATGACTAAATGAGATCTAAGGTCTAAACCAGAATTAAGCAAGTCTAAACCTGACCACCTATGGTCATGAGCTTTGGGTAATGACCGAAAGGACAAGATCGTGGGAACAAGCGTCCGAAATGAGTTTCCTCTGTAGGAGAGAGGGTGAGAAGTTCAGTCACTCGGGAGGAGCTCAGAGTAGAGCCGCTACTCCTTCACATCGAGAGGAGCCAGCTGAGGGGGCTAGGGCACCCTGGATGCCTCCATTGGGAGTTAGAAATTATGTGGAAACCCAGTCTAAACCCAAACTAAACCAGGCCTAAAGCAGGACTAAACCAGGTCTAAACTGATTAAAAAACAGTCAAGACTCTGCATGGGGAGCTTGCTTTTTCTTTTTAGGGAGAAGAAATTACCCATGGGCCTTTGGGAATAGACACAGAACGCTAACAACCTGATAAATACAAAATAGGTATTTTAAAACAGCCATGGGAAAACCATTCTGTCTTTTCTGTTCTCTATTTCCAAATTCCCCTACATTATAAAACTAGTCTCTTTCCTCACGGGGGTCCCACTCAGATTATCCCATCCCAAACAGTGCAAAAAGAGCTCTTCTGTCTCCGGAGAAGCAGGCTTAAGGGGGGGTGCACAAAAACCAGGAAGCAAGCGAGACGTTGTGATCCAATTTTGGTCTTTTTTTCCCACCAATGTTTTGTTCTGCACTTGTTTAAACGGGTTCCCTGGAGATGATGCCACATTGGTTTGTAAATAATCTCCGTGAATTTGTGAATGTGTGTGGTCGCTGTTTTTGAAGACGGATAAATGAGAAATCCCACCAATGCCGATTGGGAAAATGCAAAAGTTGAATGAAAGTTGAGGATCAGGTGAAAAAGTCAAATCAAGTGCAGGATAGGTTCAGAAAGAGGGTGACTTTTTATTGACTTCTAAGTTCAAGAGATTAGTCTGTTTTTCAACACTAATGGATGAAGCCAAAAGTAGCTGTAAACAACTCACAATTGACTGCAATTTTGAAAGCACTTTACCCAGAGAACCAATGTTGAACCTACCACATTTCACAGAAATGATGGCTTTAGACTCGCTCACCTCAATAATAAAGCCTTACAAAACTGTAATTACTAATACATTCATGAATATGCCTATTCATTTACATGAGACTGAGGAATTCAATAATCTATATTTATGAATGTTTAAGTGGTGCTTTGAAAATTCTATATTATTAAAGTGTTACTGAGATGATTGTGACTATGAATAACCAATTCTCCATAAACTGAAAATGTATGGCGGACCAAACTAGTATTCTTTAGCATAGATGTACACTAGACCACATTCAAGACATTGACTGTGGTCAATGCCTTGACTTAATTAATTCATTAAGTAATTAATTAATAACGGGCCAAAACTGTGAACGCTATAACTCAGCTGTTGCACACAGGTACATATCATGAAGATGCAGAACTGGATTGAGTTTGGTACATCTTCGAATAATGACAATTAAATATTTCACTAATTAATGTTTTAATGCACTTTTATTGAGCTAAACATAAACAAAATATCATGAATTTTGGCACATTGATCCGGGCAATTATATACTTAATCTACATAGGCAAAAAAAAAGTCAACTCTTGGCAGTTGTAGCTTGGAAAACTCTATTTTGCAACGCTAAAAATCCCTACTAACGAACAAATCAACCAATAATCAAAAAGCAAGAACATAAAACCTAAAAAAAATGCAAGAATTTTGAGTGTACTATTAAAGCAGAAGAAAAATACACCATTCTGGGTTCAAGGTACTTTCTTCTTCACTGGTTTGAAACATATTGAATGCTATGGTCTCTATTTTTCCAGGCGGATTAATGTACGGTAAATCCCGCCAGCAACAATCTGTAAAATGCATTGAATAAAAGTTAAGCGTCCTGCAAAAGGTCAAATCAGGAACATTATAGGTTCATGTTGGGTGTGGCCTTACCTTGACCTGTGACCATTAAGTCCACGAGTTATGAGTGCTGGAAATATAAGAAGAGAAAATAGGATTGGGAACTCCAAGCTCGTTTATGGGAGACCCCCTGTGTTCAGGCTTAGCGGACGATTAAGGCATTTGATAGTGAATCCTCTTTAGGCTATTGTATGGTATGGGCTGTGTGCAGGTAGCATTGTATTTGATATTTCACACTAGACAACCTATTAGTGCAAGTAAGTTAAACATTTATTCACCCCTCCATTCATTTTCTTCCACAGGGTCACGGGCAACTGGAGTCTATTCTAGCAACTATGGCCCTTAAAAGGGGTAACATCTTGGATGACGGATAGTTAGTCGCAGGGCTGACACAGAGAACACCCAGAGATCAGTTAGAGAGATCAGAGAGTGTTATGTATAAATTGTGTATCTCTTAAATAACAAATAAAAAAGTAAACGTCCAAACTATGGCCCTGGGACCAAATGCGGCCCACAGAGCAATTTTACTGTGGCCTACCTCTCCATTGGTCCAAATGGTTCATCTTTTTACTGCATGTGACTCTATATAATTCAACTAAAAGAAACATTAGTGGTCTAACAAGATATCTTCCACTTTTCTGTGTGGTTGTAATATAGAGGGACACTAAGAGAAACATGTGTCCAGAAAAAGTGAAGGGGAAGTGAAATCGGTCACCTCAGAGAGTGGACCTCCACTGTATAAATATATATGATAATGTGGCCCTCAGTGAAAAAACTCTCTATTTTTTATTTATGTATTTTTTTTACTTTGAGAATCTTGAAAAGCACTAGTGTGATGTATTATTGATATTAGTATTAAAATATTACATTTGATTAAGCTCTAGTAAAGTGCTTTTCTGAGGAAATCACTTTCCCCTATTTATTTGAATTAAATAAATGTGGTTTTCCCAGTGGCACCAGCCCAACATTTGACCTTGCGTTAGTGGGGGCTCGCTACCCCCTTGAGTGTAGGGTCAGGGGTTCACAGGGGTGCTAAGTAATGACCTTCAATCACCATCCATCACTCAGCGATGGGACGCCTGGCTGCCTCCACGCTTCTGCCCAGGTAAAGAGCACAGCATATCGTGCTGTACGGCTTAGCGTGGCTGCCTAGTCCGTCCTGCATCCATTAGATTAACATAATGTTCTGATTATGCCACACTTTGGTGGTATGGCAGTTTGGAGTAATAATCTAGCATCCGGCATGTGAAATGTTAATGGCATTAGCATTTCAAGGTCGACAGGACAACAAGGAAAAAAGCATGAGGCTGTGGACATTTTCATGGGAGTGCTTGTAGATACCTTGTCCCAGTATCTATGTAGTTGTGGGAAGCAGATTTAACACTGTAGAACCAGTGAATTCTATTCTTAACATACGTTACCAGAAGCTCAAACTATTGATTTTACAGGTTACTACACATTTTATCACAAACCTGGCAACATTTTTTTCTTAACTATGGAGACTAAAAGAAAGTTACCTACTCGATTCACATTCAATTTCAGCTGGATTATCATTTTAGCATGCAATAACACTAATTATTTATTATAATAATAATAATGCATTGGTTTTATATACTGCTTCGCAACAGCCTCAAACAGTCTCAAACAGATGTTCAGATGCGTTACAATTACATTATTCATTCACTCCTAAGTCACACCCGGTGGTGGTAAGCGACTGGTGTAGCCACAGCTGCCCTGGGGCACATTGACAGAGGCATGGCAGCCCATCTGCGCCAAGGCCCCTCCGACCACCATCAACCACACCACACAACCTCATTCATTCATAGGCAATGTTGGGTAAGTGTCTTGCCCAGGGACACAACGACAGTATATGCTCGGGCAGGGATTCAAACCGGTGACCCTTAACACGGTTGGATGTGTGGCTGTGTGTGTGATAGCAATCCAACCAGTGCATAATGGAAAAATGTTAAAGTTGAATGAAAGTGGAGGATCGGGTGAAAAAGGTTAAATCAAGAGTGGGATAGGTTCATCTAGAGGGTGACCTTACCTTGACTCTAAGTCCAAGTGTTGTGAATGCAGCTTTTTATACTTTTAGAATGGAAGCCAAAGGTACTTGAATACGACCAACTATGGACTGCACTTTAAAAATTAATCACCAAATAAGTCTGTCATTAAATGAATAGACAAGGCAAGTCACCATAACACATATGTTACTGACACAATATACATATTTTTTTAATGAAATCCATGCTATCTATAATTAAGTTTTTCAGCAATGATGTTGAATCTATTTGCAAAATACTGGAACTTTAATATTTTATCCCCTTAGAATTTTAAGGTTCTATCTGATATTTTTGGCAAAATGTTATTTACATATTCTTATATTTGGATACCTAATCTTTATATTAGCAAGTCTTTTGTTGAGAAGTATACATTTTTTTGCTTTTTATAGGCTATGTAAAAATATAAAAGTATCAGAACGCAGATAGAACCTTATAAGGGACGATTATCCAATGCTTAAGAAATGCATCAGATAGGAGAAATTAAGATATCGTAAAGATGATAACGATAATGATGATTTTTTTTTAGCTTATATTATTTTGTTAAAGCCACCGAGAAACATGAATATTTTACATTTATTTTTTTTGTCCAATGTCTTATTCATCATTTATTCAGTCACTATATTACACATTATTTCCAGCTGGCTTTTCTAACTGAAATGTCAAACAAAACGTCAAACATTGCAGTTAAGAACAGTGTAAGCAGAGAATAGGCTAACAGTGTTTAGCCACAAACAGGTAGTAGAGAGGTCGACTTGACAGTAAAGAGCAGGTCACTGGTTTGGCATCCGCTAATGTCATCTGATAACCTTTTATAACCTATTATGTTTACCATAGCTGTTAAAAGCAATTTCTAGAAAGTCATTGATTTAGTGTTTTATAACACCATTTGAAGCCAAAGAACATGATAAAAAGGGGTATATAAAAAGCCGTAGGAAAGACATTTTATATATATATATATATATATATATATACCAAAATTGATTCATCTTTTTCTTTTTATACACTCTTTTTATCATGTTATAGATACAAATAAGCGAGATCAGCAGAAGAAGATGGATGGCATTATATAAAAAGACTAGGGGCAATTAGCAGCAGCACTTTAGTCACAATGGGTACTTTTCACACCGTTGGAGTCGTTGGAGCCTAAAATAACGCAGTGGTTACTATGGCGACCACACACAAACAAAGAGATCTGCGCTGGTTACACTTTGTTCACCATTGTTCAACAGTCACATGTCACATGTCAAACTACGTGTTTACAAAATATTATGAATATACCAATGTTCCCAAAGATAGACTAATAGATTACAAACAAAATATAATGTTGGCCAGTAAAAAAGATGGTATGAAAGAAATAAGTGACATGCATGTCTCCATTTAGAAAGAAGAATATTGTTGTGTATATGTGGATTAGGTTTTGCAGATTTATCCAGTCAAACAAAACATATAGAGGGTTATTTTTTAAATGAGACATTATGAAAAAGAGAGTTTTTTAAAAGACGGTTTAGACTTGCTATGGGCATGTATGTACTAAATGCTGAGTTTCCTTGGGCAAAATACAGCATTCAATTAAACAATAGATATATTGCCTGCACTCAACAATGTCATTAGCAGACCACACCTCTCTTTGTCAGTACTAGTTAGTTGGCAAGTGATAGTATCCATGGTAACACAGGTATGTAATGCTGCATTCATGTGGCTCACAGAAACTTGGAAGTGAAAAATGCACATGAATGCCTGCTCAGATTGATTTTATTCTTCTCATTTGTTGTTGAGCCTTTGGTGGGGTACTCTATATTCACCAATAACCCAAACCACAGTAACACAAAGTGTACAATGCAGACTCCACTCAGATATATATTGCGTGAAACATGAATGCTTACCACTCAGCCACCAACAAGGAGAACCTAAATACAGTAATCAATATACTTGAAATTGCAATTGATTGCACTTTGGTATGGATTGTCTGTGAATTGGTAAAACTTGGGCTGTAGAAAAATATGTTTGCTTAAGTTGGGCAGTTTGTCAATGGGATTTACTCACTGTTTCCCCTGGTCTAACCCTTGGTGCATTTTCAAAAGTTCTTTAAGATATACCAGGAAATGTCACATTTTCGGTCAAAATTTGAATATTATTATCCAAGGAAGTAATGAACACAAAGATCAAATCACACAAAAAAACTTTTTTTGGGAGTGATCCATGGAAATGAGCTGCCTTGGCGGAGGTCTGTTTTCTAGTTTATGTGACACCAAAAATATTTGCTAGAAATGTTTACCATAGAGTAAATAATGTTTTGTATAAATAATGGCTTGTACTATGGTCTATACACAGCAAAAACAGTATGGTAAGTGAACAGAAGAGTGACGGTTTACCAATCAAAAGTCAATATGTGTTTTTATATAATGGCCGATTCATCCTCCACGAGAAGTGAGAAGTTTGACCTCGGGCTACGAGAAGCATAAAAAAGTTCCTTTTAGCAAAGACCTTTTATCCTCCTCAGGAAACTCAGCTGTCAATCTCCACACAGGACCCGCCCACTACATTTACCGTGTAATTGGCCACAACGCTATATATTGTCAGTTTCAGATGTAGCTTGTTTGTAGAGTGGTTAACGGTTAGCCTCTCCGGTGGCTATAAATACTTAGCTTAGCTCCACTAGTGAAACAGATGAGTTGGTGTGTTTTCATGTGAACGTGGAGCCACTGCACACGTATGAGAGAGAGAGAGAGAGAGTGAGAAAGGGTAAACATGTCAAAGGTAAACATGCTCAGACTCTCTAACTGACTCGTACTCTCTCACTGACTCGGACTCTCTCACTGACTCGGACTCTCTCACTGACTCGGACTCCCTCACTGACTCGGACTCCCTCACTGACTCGGACTCTCTCACTGACTCGACCAGCTGATCCTTAAAGCCTACACTGCTCATGCTGAACTAAAGCACCTGCAAAAAACATCACGTCAACATCTGCATTTCTGACCAATCACAACAAATGTTCTCAGACACCCTGCCGAAAAAAGTTCTGCTCAGCTCATGTGTCGAGAACAAGAGCAAGAACTATCGAACTAGGGCTCCGACGATGTCATTTTTGTTCTCAGAGCCCCCCCACAAGACATAAGTTCTCGCTTCTCGTGGAGTACGAATTGGCCTTAAGCCTTGGCTTCGGCTTACACCTTTTTGGTGAAGTGTTTTCTTTTATATTGTATGGTGCTATGTAATAAATTTGATTTAACTAAAAAATAAAAAGTCTAATAAGAATGCATGTATCTAACAGACAGTGACTTGGAATACCACATGTATCGGCAGAGGCAGATTGAAATGCACTATCAACAAAACTAGCCCCACCAGCCCCATTACTACCAGCAAGGTCTTTCCCTCTGCCAATCCTTATTTATACCATTACATCAAATCAATGCATGACTAATTGTGCTCTAATACAGGCTTTATTCATGTTTCATTGTTTGGTAGCTTCAGTTTACACATCACCACGGCGATATCATGATGACAGTGACCTTTTAATAAAGCAGAGATTGAGTCATCAAGAGTGACACCAGCAGCCGTCCCGATGGGGGCTGAACTTGACCCTATGGACGTCCCACCGAGGGATCAGAAGGCACTGGTTACTATAGAGAATACTTCAAAGAATAGGCTTAGATATTAGTGTTCGGTGCAATTAATGGATATTGTCATGTCAGTATTTTATGTCATTTGTTGAAAATTGTGGAGAAATTGTTACTTCAAAAATAAATTATTAATTCTTTGTCTTTATCTGACCCTGTTAAATTATTTAACCTGGGTAATCAGTCATAATGATTATTTTACTTTAGCAATTTAGTAGTAAGTATTATTTATTTATTTTTCTTTAGCATGATTTAGGAAACTTTCAGACATTTCCAAATTGCAATATTTCCAAATAGCAAAAATAATACTATATATATATATATAGGTGGAGGGGTGTAGCCAGAATTGTTGCTAAAAGATTATTAATCAAAAAAAGAAAAAAAGTCGCTCATGTAACTTTTGGCTAAATCTGAGTCATTGTCCAGTCATCATTTTACTACTTTTCTGAATGCTCTTAACGAAGGTGCTAAGAGTAACTGTAGCTTCTCACTTGATTTATTTCTGACCCGTGCCTGACATAGCCCGAGGGTCAGGTTTTGTGTTGGACGTCATAGCTGGGAATCTCAGCTTCTCCCTCCAGATCAGCAGCAGCATCGGGCACGAGCTGCTGATCAAATAATGAGATTAGGGTAGATTTAGAGAGGGCCACAGGCTGCACTCCAGGTCAAGAGTGGGGCTGGAGAGAGGCTTTCTTTTCAAATCAATCCACCATAGTGAATTTGCATGTGTAAGCATTTTAAGCAGTTTTGGATCAGGTATGGCATATGGAGTACTTAGGTTGTATTATATGGGGTCATTTCTAATGCTGGACAGCAAAAGGTCACAAATCTACATTCATTTATTCATTCATTATTCTTTACTGGGCATGGGGGGGTAGAACACAAAATATCTATTGCTGAGTGGAGCGTGCACTCCCCATGTTGCTGTGGGTTCTCACCAGCTTTCTCCAACTGCCGAAAGACATGCATGTGATAGGAACTTTTTAGCCTCTGAGATTGCCTCTAGTCATCTATGTCCAGAATTGACCCTGCCCTGTTGTTAGCATAGGCTCTGGTCAACCGTGTGTTATTCTGTATCTTACACAAATACATGGAGTGTGAATGTTCTCTCCATGTTACTGTGGGTCCTTCTCCGACTTCCTCCAACCATCACAAGTCACGCATGTGACCCTCACAGATCAATGTGGAAGTGATACATTGTCCATCAGTGTTTGTTTCTGATTGTCCAGAATGTACCCTGCCTAAGGCCCATAGCTGCTGCATATATGAATTAATGTACAATGTCACTTTCCACACTTGACCACTATGACCACATTCAGTAACATTAGGAACATTCGTTTTATGAGAGACAATCTCAGAAAGCTTCTGGGAATTGCCCTCATAAAGAATCCAAATAGTCCTTTTTGTGTGGCATTTAAACCCCGTCACACAATCTATTATTTAAGCCCACGGTTTAATTTGGGAATTTCTTGGAAAAACTGGTATAAAAAGAGACAAGAGGGAAATGAAAAGCTAGAGTGAGTTATTTTCTCTGCTTTCATCATGCGGCAGTGGGTTCTCTGCTATGGTTTTCCTACCTCATGCATTACGGCTTAATGTATGGGTGGGGGACAGGACCCATTACCAAAGGCTCATGCGTACAGTGGTTTAAAAAGAGCGGCCTGGTTTCCCATTTCACATGAACACACCGCACACACACACATACACACACATACACACACACACACACACACACAGACATACACACACTGCACCTGTTGCTGATTGTTGCCCAATAACTGTCATCTGGGTCTGTGCGCTTATAGACTTATCCCATTTTGTGCCTCTATTACATTTAGCTTGGTCAAATCTGCAAGAAACATATCACATGTCACAGTGGCCCCGATTTAGAGGCTACCCATTTAATATATTTGAAAATGAAAGGTTGCATGTCAGTGTATGTTAAGGTGACCAGATGTCCTGCATTTTGACTCATTCCAGCACCTTTAATGTATCTGCAGTTATTGATTGATTAAATATTTCCCCATGTTCATGAATCTGTAGTTAAAGGTGTTATCTCTAAGTTTCCTAAAATAAAAAAAGGTAAAAAATAAAAAGCATTTAAATTTTACTATCTGTCTGTAGTAGACAGTGGGAGGGACTAATCCTTAATTTACACCAATAGGAGAGCAGCGGAATGGCAGCCGCTGGTGATTGCTCTCTGTTGTAATCAGTGGCAATTCACACTGCGGACTTTCTGGCCGCTCGAGATAGGACTCAAACGTATTTCAAGCGGAGCTGTCGTGACTCCTGCGTCAATATCCCAAGGTAGTGGCGGCAAAACAGGATGTATAGGCCCGGAGTTACTGAAATACAACTGTACTAGTGAAATAAGAGGGAATACGTTGCTTTATGACCCCAGGTACGTATTTGATGAGGATTATACACAGACAGAGAAGGTATGTGACTGTATAACTGCAGCTTTTGGTGGTATGTAATTAATTACACAAGTATAAACACACTTATGAAGGCTAGTGCTAAGTTTAGCTGCAGACATGCCCCAGTGATGCAACCTTTCAAATAGGTTTGTTTTGCCTGCCACATTGTCCTGCTTCATCCCATTTTATGTCCCACAATCGGTCCATTAGGGTCACATGGTTTACATGACTTGACTTGATGTTTTTGCTTACAGAAAAAATTACATTTCAGCAGGATTTACATATTAGCTGCACATGGCATACAGTAACAAAAATGCAAAAACAATATCAGTGTCTAAAAAAGCCGTTATGATCTCCATTATTGAACATGACCAATAGACAGGCTGCTACAACCCCAGGCTCTGTAATAAGCACATCCACTGCTCTTACTGTAGGTATTTTTAAGTTTATGCAAAATGAATCCTTATTTATCTCCACATGTGACAAGCTTTGATTAACTTTGAATGGTGTTGGCCCGATTTAGAAAACTGATCTTCTCTGTAGTGTCACTCCAAAAGCTGGATTTGTGATTTTAGATTGGTCTGTATTTTTAGACCCCGGTTTGAACACTGTATTTTGTGGAGCTATATTTGTCGCAGAGCCGTGCGGTTTCAATTCAGGTCAACTCAAATTCATCAGATCTTTGACAGGCTTTTTTGTAAAATATGCACATCTTAAGATCTTGAACACAAAGAAGATGAAGTCATTCTTTTAGAGCTTTAGTATACGCCCCCAAATGCACACTCAAAAGACACACCCCATTTATGTGCTATTGATTAACACTGGCATCCTATAGAAACCATACACATTTCCATGTGACTTAAGAAAACAGTGTGTTTGCTCTTTTGGTTTGCAGTCTTCCTTCAAGGAGGAGCACTGTGATACACAAACAGAATGCAAACAATGAACTGACGCCTCATTCACACTGAATTCAGTACGTGTATGGAGAGGATTCCGTACGGACTGTGAAGCCTGTGTGTGTATGTGAAGCCTGTGTGTGTACGTGAAGGCTGTCTGTGTACGTGAAGCCTGTGTGTGTGTGTATGTGAAGGCTGTGTGTGTATGTGAAGCCTGTGTGTGTATGTGAAGCCTGTGTGTGTGTATGTGAAGCCTGTGTGTTTGTGAATCCTGTGTGTGTATGTAAAGCCTGTGTGTGTGTATGTGAAGCCTGTGTGTGTATGTGAAGCCTGTGTGTGTATGTGAAACCTGTGTGTGTATGCGAAGCCTGTGTGTGTGTGTGTGAAGCCTGTGTGTGTATGTGAAGCCTGTGTGTGTATGTGAAGCCTATGTGTGTATGTGAAGCCTATGTGTGTGTGAAGCTTGTGTATGGGAAGCCTATGTGTGTGTGTGAAGCCTGTGTGTGTATGTGAAGCCTGTGTGTGTATGTGAAGACTATGTGTGTATGTGAAGCCTATGTGTGTG
>JAVQKC010136360.1:0-34456 GCA_036025475.1 Philypnodon macrostomus
CCCACCCTACAACAAACAGGAAGTCGGCCATTTTGAATTGAAATTGGGAGGTCAGGTATATTTGACAGCCTCTAACTTGCACATACTTTGCCCGATTAGGCTCAAACCTGAAATACCTAATAACTGATCTGGCAATTCATTTTTGAGTTATCGCATTCACAGCTAGGATCTGCGGACGCGGACGAACACCGGCGTGATTCCAAACACGCTGTTTTCGCCGATATAAATATAAGATAGACTCACCCAGAGCTCCCTGACAGATGTCCGTCCTCGTGGCTCCTGAGACGATGAACTGAGGGTCAGACACCAGCTCCTACAAAACAACAGGAGGGTCAGGGATGTAGGGAAACAGGACACGGAGTTAGATAGTGTTAGTTAATAGTGAAGTTAGTGTAGAGGATGCAGAGAGTTAGAAAGAGGCAGATGAATTGCACACATCAGAGCAACACACCAGCAGAGAGGTTTAGACCTGGTTTAGACCTGGTTTAGACCTGGTTTAGTCCTGGTTTAGACCTGGTTCATTGCTGGCCTTTGACCTCGTTAACTGTCGTCTGTAGTCCTGACGTCGTCCATGAATTGATTTAGTCTATGTTTAGTCCTGATTAGTTTGGTCTTGGTCTGTAAAGTGAACAAATACGCTTTTAATTTAAGAAGTAGTTTCACAGAATAGCATCTGTCCTGTTTGTTCTCATTGTACAACTTTAGAACATTTTTGAATCGTTGACAAGAAATGTATCCCACGTTCAATGATTAATGTGATGTCGCATTTAGCATTCACATTGTGAGTGTCAGTGGACAGTTGGCATCCTCATTCCTGCCTCTAAACTTAATTGGTCCAAGTATTTTTGCTGACCCCAAAACAGATGTTGCTCTCTCCATTTTTAGCACACTCTTTCCCTCCTTTTATCTTAACAGTCCCTCCACAAACACACGCACACACACACACATACACACACACAGGCAAACACACGCATTCACACACACACCAACACACAGATACACATTCTCACACTCACACACAGGCACACCCACTCACACACGTACACACACACAAACACACACAGACACACATTCTCACACTCACACACAGGCACACCCACCCACACACACACACACACACACACAGGCAAACACACATTCACGCACACACACCAACACACACACACAGGCACACACACTCACACACGTACACACACGCACACACAGACACACACGCACACATTCTCACACTCACACATATACACACACACGCAAACACACACATTCACACACACACACTCACACATTCTCACACACATGCAAAAACACGCACAAACACACACACACTACACGCAAACACACACACGCATACTTAAACACACACACGCACAAACACCCTCACACATACACACACAAACACACACACTCAGAAATGTCTCCTGAGATGCCTTTGTCGCTTATGAAGGTTTTTATAATTAGTTCCAGACCCACGCAGTACAGGGGTGTGCTGTAGAGTAGTTTGGTTTTTTTCACACAAAAATCTATTTAAGTTTCAGTCAATTGTGACAAATACAATCCAACTTTGTTTACTGTCAAATATAAATCTGACAATAGCTTAATGCAGAATAAAAGCATCCACAAGCACGACGGTACGGAAATGTTGAAATACTGAAATCCAATAAAACGTTTTCAAGGCAACTGTGATAAAATCATTCTCGCTCAACTTCTATGACAGTTATACATTAGTTTAGTTCTGGTTTAATCCTGATTTAGTCCTAGTTCATTGCTGATTTGGTCCTGGTTTGGAATTGCTTTAGCTCAGATTTAGTCCCGGTTTAGACCTGGTTTAGTCCTGGTTTACTGCAGTCCTGCTTTAGACCTGATTTTTAGACCTGGTTTAGTTCTGGTTTAGTCTCGATTCATTGCTGAATTGTTCCTATAGTTTAGTTTTGATTTAGCCTTAGTTTAGTCCTGGTTCATTATCACTGATTTAGTCCTGGTTTGCCCCTGGTTTACTGTAGTCTCATTTAAGATGTCTTTTTTTAGCCCTGGTTTTAGTCCTGTGGCTTTGTGAGTTTGTTCAGACATATAAACTCAAGGCAAGAATGTATTTTTTTCTTTCCAGGCAGGGGTCCTATAGGATTACATTGATAACCCTATTATTGAGGCCCAAGTGTGTTTCTCTGTGTGTAAATCTTGCAGTTTGATTTTTCACTTTGAAAGCCTCTCTCTCCCGGTATGTCCTTTGCGTCTGCTCCGACTGTGAACCGTGAATGCTTTTGTTCAGGAGTGAGAAATGTCACGTGTGTTTTTTGGCAGGAATGGGCGCGTGCTGTACGAAATCTCAGTGCAGAGGGTCACTACACCGAACCTCAACAATTACGACGGCCATTGTTCTGTTTACAGCGCTGTGGCTAGTCATTTATTTTCTGCTTTTTGGCCCATTACAATCCGGGGCTCTTGTGTGACTCCATGCCTCAATGACACTCGATGATTAGTTCAAGAGAATAGACACAGGCTGCTCACTGGATTTAGACCAAAACTGATCAATGCAGCAAAGAGATGCACACATTTTTAACCTGAAATACTCCAGTTGAACTCATTTGAAAGTGTATTTGGAGCTAATTGGATGAAGCACCTGTTAGTTACTGCTGCCAGTCAGTGCGGCCTGTTGCACCTGAAGTCAATGAGACGTCAGTGAGAGCTTGTAGTTGGTAAAATCTTTCAAGAAAGGTCAGAATTCAGAAAAAAATATGTCAGAATTGAACCCTCAAAAATGAAAAGTATCTCATAAAGTGATTTCATTGTGTTATTTACTTTATATTATGACTTCCTTTAGGGGCTAGGGCTAAACTATCAACATTTGACTCATCCTGTTGTATATTAGATTTGATGCTTGTCAGTTTCCCCTCAGTAACATGTGTGTCTCTCTCACCTCCTGCTCTCATCCTCCCTGAGCTTCCATATTGATTTACTCGATATCCTGCGGTCTCATTCTTGTGGCGAAGGTTTCCGGCTCGAAAAAAAGGCTGACATTTACCTCCCAGTTATCACTACACCTCATTTAAGCTGTACAAAATAGGACTGGCTTAGTTGCCGGTGAGGTTAGTGAATCAAATTAAAACAGTTCAATGATTTAGTATTTGAGTATTTTATGTTACTGTACCTAACATAATGGATTTTCTATTGTTAATGCCTTCAGCTCAGCAACTATGGGTCTTAGGCGGGGTATACACCCTGGACAATGGCCAGATATATAGACATCTGTTCACATTTTAGATTCACCAGTACAACTAAACTCACTGGCCACTTTATTAGGTAGACCTTTTCAACTGCCTATAACAGTGCGTCACGCCAATGGATTTAGTCACGTTATTATTTC
Source organism: Philypnodon macrostomus (assembly GCA_036025475.1). Taxonomy (NCBI): domain Eukaryota; kingdom Metazoa; phylum Chordata; class Actinopteri; order Gobiiformes; family Eleotridae; genus Philypnodon; species Philypnodon macrostomus. The sequence goes on from JAVQKC010136360.1 coordinate 3,362, forward strand.
AATATCTTGGATTGTCACATACAAGCATGGCTGGAGAAAACAACAAAACATGCTTTCTCCAGTGAGGGGCAGTTCAGTGGGCAAAATGCTGTGTTGATTCCAGTGATCAAAGGCTGGTTTAATATAATAGAAATCAGCTCAGATAATGTTTGCAATAATGAGTGTGTGATATAGTAATCAAAGATCCTATCGTGATCTGAGGTTATGGCAATCTGCTAATCTGGGAAGATCGTTGAATTATCTTTTGACTGCACAATGCCTGTGTGTGTAGTTTTAAGTAAAGACCCTTTCAAAGTTTGTAAACAGAAAGTTCTAAATTCCAGAATGGAGGCAACTGGAGGCAAGACCATAATATACTTTCAATGGAGAAATTAGGATTAGCCACCCAATTTTGCAAATTAAGATGATTTTGACAAATGACATCCACTCTGCTACATGTAGGTGATGTCAGAGCCTGGGTAGGGAACATTAGTGAATGTACCTCACATTGTGTGTTTATTTAATGTACACATGAGTAACAGTTAGACTTTTTTTAGTTTTTACTGGACAAGTCCTCACAGAAATGTTTCATTGTATGATAAGAATTATTCTGTCTCTCACCACAAACACTACTTTTTTGTAAAGTTAACTCACTTTTGTCTCCAGTTGTCTCCATTCCGGAAATGTTTTAAAGTATATTTTTTATATATAAGTATATTTTTTATATATAAGTCTATTATGATGATGATGAACACTGGATTTGATGTACATTGATGTGGACAGTGATAGCGGACGAAAGACAAAAGAATATAATAAAATCTTTATATATTCAATATTGTGATTTTGGCTTAATAAAATTGTAATATTATATTTTTACCATATCACCCTGCCCCATAAGCTGACTCAGCTCACTTTATTAGGTACAATCTCGACCTAATAAAGTGGCCAGCCTGTTTCTTAATGTCAGATAAAAAAGAGTTGCAGCGTTTGTGGGGGTAATGGAGACACCTGTGGAGGGGCCTAAAGGCTGCACCCTGCTCCCGCACAGAGGCGCCAGAGGAAGAAACCCAAATTTACCAAAATGGGAGGGGGGCCGCTCACACTGAAATAGCAGCTCAGGAGACTCAGGTGCAGAGGCAGGAGGGAGGGGGCACACCGCAGCAGGAGCACCGGCAGCACGGCTTAAGGACCATAAACCATTAGCACATCATCCAAAGATCAGCCTCCATCGACTGAAGACTGCATGTGGGTTTTGTAGAGCCTTTAGATGCATCCAAAGTGTGGTCCCGGGGATAGTCTGTGCCACGACTAGCACAATCACACATAAGGTCGTTCAAACCTTATAAAATGTATTGTTTGTAGCATCAAGCTTTGTCTGTACATCTGTGTCTGAACAAAACTATGGTAATGTGTGGTAATAAATAGGTAATATAGGCAATAATTCATTGATTTCCAAATAATTTCTATATAATTAACCTTGTATGTTTATACAATGTATTTAGCTTGGTAACAAAATAAAAATACAATATAGAATATCCTAATAATTATGGATTCGAATAAACAGTTGGTAAATAATGACATAAAAAATTTACCATTATTATTATATTATTACCTGCTTATTACATGTTTATTACCATATTATAATTGTGTTGTAAAAAAAACCACCATACTATACTATAGCTACCATACTATACTAAGTGAAAACAATTATCATTGAATAGTATCCACTGCTGCCCCGGGGCAGACTGATTTAAATATGGCAGCCATACCACGCCAACTAAATCTCCAAAAACATCATCTTAATCAAGCATTCATAGTTTCAGACAGAAGCAAAGCAGATACAGTGTTGCCCAAGGACACAACAATTGGTTGGAACTGGAATGGAACTGACAACCTTCCAGTTGTGGTCATCATGCTGTCGCTCCTTAGTCAGTGTCACCATATATCATCATAAAGTTTCTACGTTGGAGCAAGTGATTCATAACCTGAACTTTGCTAAAGCTTTTTTGTGAGCTTTCAGTTCATACAATAAAACATCAGGAGGTACTGTCAGCCTTGGACATGTTCGACTTTCTCAAATTCGGTCTCTTCTGTTTTCAGGCCATATCGAAAAGTCTCTATTTCAAACACCAGACACAAGCCAAATCTGCCACATACACGGTGACAGTGAGTTCCCCAGTGACTGTGTTATGAGGCTCAAAAGTCACTCACATTCTGCTGCTGTCATTATGTCCGCTCCAATTAAAACAACTGTTATTTCATTTGATTCATCTCAATAATTGTCCAAAATGTGTTGAGAATATCATTGCTTATTCAGATATGTCGGTGTGAAATTGCATTACCACTGTTTGATTTCCCTCCTACACATCAGTACACAGTCATCTGAGTGGTTTTCTGTTTGTTCAAATGAGTAATATAAGAACTGCACTATTTAACATCTATAGACCCTATAAAATGTTGGCCATATGGAATGTTCACAGTTTTGGAACGGAGGCGACTGGAGCCAAAGTTAACTTTACAAAATAGATTTGTGGTGAGGGGTAGAATAATTCTGATCATACAATGAAAAAGCTATTGTGTCATCAACATTTCTGTATTTTGCCTCCAGCCAACAGTCTAACTGTTACTCATGTGTACATTAAATAAACAATGTGAGGTACATTCACTAATGTTTCCTACCCAGGCTCTGACATCACCTACATGTAGAGAGTGGATGTCATTTGTCAAAACATCTTATTGTGTGATATTTTGTGGCTGATGCTAATTTCTCCATTGAAAATGTATAATGCTCTTTTTTAGAACTTTCTGTTTACAAACGTTGAAAGAGTCTATAAAAAAGGTTAAAACAAACACACAAGACTAAACCAGGACTATTCAGTATTCACTAAACTGGAGTTACCAGGCCTTAACTAAGAACTAAACCAGCTCTAAACCAGAATAAAACTCTACCCTTCTCTATCCCATAAACCAGGACTAAAGCAGGTCAAAACCAATCAAAATACAATTTCAGATTATAATGCTCAGAGATGTTGAGTTTGAGAAACTTTGTGACATTTTCATTTGCCATAAAGACTCTTGTAGGACATCACCATTTCCACAGTATATCTGCTCCACTATATATGCTATACTGTACATCCGCTGTCACTGTTACGCCCTTAGTGCTGTCTGTATCAGGGAGTTAATGTGTGCGAGAACCAGCTGTCCCTCAAATAACACACTCAATAATTCATAATGCAACAAACGCACAGCCACACACAAAACCGCACTCACGAGCACACAAACACATCAGTATTCTATATACTCATATTCTCATATTCTATGTGAGTTAAGATGGAGGTCAGGACAACTGAAAGTAGTGTAGGCCACTTTTGTTAATATATTGATAATAATAATAATAATAATAATATAATGAACTAAATCATTCATTAGGTCATTTAACTTCACATATTCCTGTTGCAGGTGCCTGGAAACTATATCCCAGAGGCTGTGGACTTTAGGCAGTCACAGGCATATACACTGACACACAGCCATTGACTAGTCACATTTAATCACAATTTAGAATGACCATTTCAACTTGACACATGCATGAAACCACAGTAACACCGGGAGGACATGCAGACTACACTCAGAAAAGAATCAAACCCATAATCTCTGCTAAGAGTCAACACAAAGCCACCATGGACCCCCTTGAGTTAAATCAAGAGAACTAAGGACCTTTCTCCATAAACCAACACAGAAAAATAATGGCGTGTCCAGACCTTTTTGCTGTGGCCTGTGCTGCTGTAGTGATAGTGGCTAACAGCTGAAATAGAAATTGCTGACACTACTCCTTCGAGGAAACATTGAAGCGTTCCTAGGTCAGCCGAGAGAGTCCTCCACAAGCTTTTCCTAGAGACCTCCCGTGGGGCATGTGTCCAGGAGAAACAGGAACATTTGCCCAAGCCACATCAGCCAGCCCGTCGATGTGAAGGAGACATGACACTGAACACTAGATGTATGTAGAAATAGAGTCGTACACCAAGAGAGCTTGTAAAACCAAGTTCAAGTGGGACAGTCCCTCGAAAGTGACACCTTGTGGACACGCTACTGGAGACAGAGTTGCACCAAATCAAACCACATATGCTTTAGTCCACTTAAAGGTCCATATGAACTATTCTAATGTTGTTTCTACCTCGAACGCATAGCCAGAGTTGTTGGTTTCATTCAGGCATGTTTGAGTAATTCATTAAGTATGTCCTCTTCAAGTTACTTATAGCAAATAGGGGTAAACCACATGGTACTCCTGCCTGCTCCAGCACTGTCAACAAATGCACCCAGGGAAGCATTGTTGCCACCATTATTTAACAACATATCTGATTGGAGAAGATGCGTGTCCGGCTGCAAGGGTGTCCAGGCTTTGTTTATACCCCAGAAGAAAAGATGGAAACCCCTGAAAACCGGGACAAGTGGTTTGTTCCTGTCTTAAAGAGAGCTAATCAGAGCATTTGTCATTTCACAAAACGGCTGATAGCTATTAGCTGAAAACAAAACATGGATCTTTATGATGGAGGGAGCCATTTTGGACAATGGTCAGTATCGCCAAGAAGTAGGTAAACTGGTCAGAATAACTCCACAAACGAGGATTGTAGTTGGGAATTGTAAGTGGCTTTAGACGTGTGTCCAAGCTGTAAGTGTACGTCGTCTTCACTAATGGAAATCAGACCTCGTGTGTTGAGCCAGCACAAGGCGAACGGCAGCAGATCCATCACGTCAGTGGCCGGGTCAGGGCCGCAGCCTCATGTTCTTAAAGTAATTGTCTTCCTCTTTTCAACTGTTTAGATTCAGCTAAAAACAAGCCAACTCATTAATCAGGAAATATATGGTGAGTAAGGATCAGCGGAAAGACAATTTGCAGAGACAAGGAAAAAAACAAGCGGGGGATTTGTGATAGATCTATAGGAAGAGGATGATCAAGGACAGGGCTCATTTAGTAACCCTATATAATCAATTAGAAATAACCCATTTTTGTGGATCATGCATGTGACTGAAACCTGTCCCTGCAACTATGGGCCTGAGGTAGGATTTACTTTATTAGTCACAGATGCTGATACTTACGAGACTATGGGCCTCAGGCGGTGTACACAGATTTAGGTTTAGGCTTAGATCTGATTTGCTGTGAATAAATCATAACATTTCATTGTGTTTGAAATCCCATCTCATCATCATCACTGTCCTGTTCATAGTTAGAAAAAAAATCCTCCTCCACAAAACATCAAGGCTTCTCGGGCTGTTTCTTTCAACAGATAAAGCCACTCCAAAGAATTACTCAAGTATTCATGTTGAACTGTATTTAATGTCTTTGTAATCAAAAGATCACCTTGCTCTTGCAGTTTCTGATTTTATTTAATTTTGATTTTGAAAATACTTAAAATTACATTTCTGTTTTTGTGGGTGTATAATGATTTCTCACTTGCCACAATAATTATTTAACTATATCTTTGTGTATTGAGGTTCTCTGTGTATGCATGTTCTCCCCATGTTGTTACTGTGGGTTCTCTTATAGATTTGATAAATATGGTTGATGTGGGCTATTGGTTATAATGGGAATTGATTCCTCTATAATGTCCATATTAAAGGACTTGAGAGAGAATGAATGTGTCTACAGTGGCGGATTTTGAAATTTCGGGGCTCAAGGTGAACAGGGGCCCCTCTGTAATTGGTGCTTTTTAAGTCCTACCAATTTTTTTTGATTGTCAGCCCACAGCAACCAGATGTCCTGACTATACAGAGCTATTTGACCATATTCCATTTGATAACTAGGCCTGTGCTGTCGTCACAGCAAGGTGTATATCGGCGAAACGGCCCCATACGTCTGCCCCATACGTCTGTCCCGTACGTCTGCCACATCTGTCACCAACAGGCACCTTAATCAGACATTGTGTGAATTCTAAGGGTTTAATTTTGTTAACGAACAATTAAGAAGCCTCGCCCCCAAACCATGACAAACATGGGAAGGGTCTATTTGACTTTTTTGATTTGTCTGGATGTTTGTGAAGAATATTTCTGCCAAATTTCCCTATATATATTTGCCGATATAATTAGTTTGAGGTTACAGAGTTAAGACAAAAAAGCCAGTTACTTAAAAGTGTAATGCACTATTTTCTACATCAATTTGAGGAGTGAGTGCCAGCGACTTGCCTATGAGGATGCTTTGGACGTAGACAGGCTCAATAAAGTGACTAAGCAGGGCACCCTGATACCCTAGAACTTGCCACTGGGTAATTTTGTCTGTCGCTGACATGCTTAACACCTTGGATGTTGACTGCTCAAAGGCTGATGAGAAGACAGAAAAAACCTACAAAGAAAACAAAGGTTTGTCCATACACAATATAACATACAAACTATAAAAGAGTGTAGGTACAGACCTTGCCCTCTACTGACAGGTGTAAGCCCATTTCATTATTGCCCTCCCATGTGGAAACAGAAAATGGATTCAGATTCCTAAGAAAGAGAAGAAAGCCTTCATAAAAATAGCTGAGTAGATTCCAAATCGATTGTAATTTTAACCAATGGCACATTTAAATGCCTAATAGAGATCAATGAACCCACTGCCTAACAGAGAGAGTGTAGTCAACTCACAGATTAGAGGGGATTTGGGCAGCTCCTTTTGGCAGCTGGTTCATATAAAGATGAAGGGTGATTCTGCTCTTCAAACTGAGAAGACCACTGCTGCTGTTGAGCTGGAAGATGGACCTCTCCGTCAGATTAGCTGTTTGGCTGAAGTACATGAGCAGGTGTCGGTACAGAAACCTAGAAAACAGAGTGTCGTTCTCACAAAACCCAGTGATTCATTTTGACTTTTCCTAGTCAGTCAATATACTCCTCAGTAAGAAAAGTTGCTATTGGCTGTCCCAAGTGTCACTCAAAGCTACTAGACGATGCAATCATTTAATTTGATTATATGGTAGAATCGTGCTACCCATAAATTTTGTATTTTTTGAGCCAATATAGCCATTATTAGATAAACTATGCCTGTGCTGTCGTATTTAACAGTTTGTAGAAGTTTAGGAACTGATTTGAACATTACCAAAAAGTCATTATTGATCATCATTAAGATTAATAATAAATGTTTTACAGATTTTCATTTATGAGGCTTGACTCTCCAGAATGTGTTTGCAGTGCTCTTATGTGCCGTTCAGATTGTCTTGACAATGTTATGTCTGTTTACCTCTGAAGTTTATCAGCTCCAGACTGGGGCATAAGCCCCTCCCCATCACTCACTACACACTGCCTTAAGCTAGACATGAGCCCGAGTCCACCTAAGTGATCTAATATTAACCAATGCTATTTACTATATTTTATACAAGTGTGTTTGCTGCTGACAAGCAGACAATAGCCCTAGGTTTGTGCTTCTTTGATTCTGTAGACGTCACTTCCTGGATAAACTATTGCTTTCACACTAGCGTGAACCAGACCTTGGTGCGGGCTGAGTCCACCTCTTTTTGTCGGACCAAAGACCAGCTGTTTGGTCCGACCAGAGTGGAAAGTCCAAACCAAAGAGTGCAGATGTGAATGCGCCCTCATTCAAGACTTCACAAACCTCATTAATGACCTCCTTGCTGTCACAACTGCATGAGAATCATGCACAATTCGACCACTTGACGATACACTCGCTTTAGTGGTGTAGTTGCCAGTGCCAATTGCAATCACTTCAAATCCATTGGCTGAAAAGACATCAGCATAAAAGCATATTATTGTAATCCTTAATAAAAAGGTACAAAAAATATGAAATATAAATAAATGTGAAAAAAAAAAGATCTTACAACTCTGAATGATAAATGCTGCTGTGGTTCCGACACAATTGGACAACTCTGGATGATTGTTCATCAGTTTAGTCATCTGATCCCTGACAGCATGAGGAATCTGGAGATTGACAGGATTTTTCCTTTCTGGACAATCAGTACAAATGATTACACTCAATTACTAATTAATACAATTTAACAGAGTATTACAGCTACACGACATCACCATGAATAGCTCTACATGAAAACTCTGTGATGAAAGGCTCCTCTTTCACTGGCAATGGAGGAGGAACATCTGAAAAAAAAAGAAACCATTTTAACTTCACACTGTCACACAACTGACTAGTTTATTTGTATATTGATTCACGTCACAATCAACCAACCTGATAATTGTACACATCACTGGACACTCACCTGACTGATCAGGAAGGGTGGACTTACAATTTTCCAAAGTGGGTAACAGTACATCCAAAGCCAACTTTGCTGCATTGCGCCGGGCATCCTTCTTGGTTGAGCCAACACCAGTTTGGTACACAACACCATCAATCACCACACAAAATGCAAAGTAAAACCCTTGTATGCTTTCTAAAAAAGAAAAAAATACAATACATATTAGCAAATAAAACTATCACATAGATAACAGTCGAGTTAGTGGCTTTGTATCGGTTTTTTAGTCATTTGCTCAGAAACACAGTGATTACATAGAGAATCACAACTTTAGCTTTACCTGTGCCTCCTGTCTCTTTCATTTCTAGTTGAAACTCTAAAATCTTAGAGAGCTGATGGAGCAGGGTTACAGGGTGTGTCTCGCCCTGCCTGTATTTGTCAATGACCATCTGAGTTGTGCATTTAGTCTTGAAGGGATGCTCTAAGAAGTTAAGAAGAGCACCATTGATGAGGCAGAGACAAATGACAGCAGCAATCATAGGAATATAGAGAGTCACCTCGTTTGTGTGGTCCTTTAGGCTGCTCTTCAGGAAGTGTTTCCTTTGATGGTGACAAGGCAGACTTATTTTTCATTAAACTTTGGGAAAGACATGCCCCTCTGGATTGGCCAAAAGGCCTATTGGCAGAAAACATCCTCAAAGACTCCAAAAATGCTGAAAAATGTATACAAAATAAATAATGGACTGAATACTGCAATTGTTTTAACTAGATATGGAAACTTTGTAATTATAATATGCCTCTAAGAACACATAAGAGCATTAGGGATGGCCCCTAGTCACGTCAACAAGTGACGTAAAAATATTTGGTAACAAAACATATTGAGACAAGTTGACAGTAAATATATTTAATTTAAAATGACCTAAAAGTACTGCTGTTATTTTGAATAAAAATAGGTGTTTTTTCAAGGCAAAATTTTTAATTTTAGTAGCTTACTAATGTATTCCTCCTACATTGCCAACAGATTTCAAATAATTTACCATCTTTAGGAAATATATCTCTTTCAACCAGGTCTAAACCTATAAATAAAAAAAGGTATTATTGCATAAAGTGAAGTACCAGCTAAATATGGACAAACAGGGAATAAACCATGTAAGTTAGAATTTAACCAGACTTTAACAACCAGATCGAAAGCAGGACGAAATCAGAAACCAATTTCTGGTCTGGTTCTAGTCTGAACTAGAACTATCCGCTAAACTAGATCTAAACCAGGATTTTACCAAAACTCCAGTCAAAACTAGGACTAACGGCAAATTGTGTCCTCCTTCCAGAGAGCTGCATAAGACCTCCGAGTACCACGAGAAAGACCAGTTAACTGCTTTAGTCAATACCACGATCCATCTTAAAAGGAACTAGCTGGTGAAAATGGCCCAGGCCATTTTACTAAACAAGCACTAAGCATGAATATACATTGCTCATCTATTCAATAGTTTATGCAGTAACGCTGGGTTTAGCTAATAAAATAAGCGCAACTCTTTCGATACACATTTTGCTAGCTATTAGCTTCAAGAGTCCACCGTTAGCTTTACTTTATAGTACATTTTCTACAACAGCCCTGTCTTAAATGTTGCATTAGCCGTCCTAAACTCACCTGTTACACTCCTGAAATTCTGCGAGGAAATCCAACGTATCTGCAACTAGACTGTTTACCTTAGCTGACAGTATATTTTAAATTCTTGGGCTAGATGCACATGCTCTCTGATTGGTTATTTTGAGTCGTGCACAATAAGGAAATAAAACATGGTTGTTTTTTTTAATGGTTTCCTCGCAAATATTATTAAGACCCCAACCTACAACAAACAGGAAGTCGGACATTTTGGACTGAATTTGGGAGGTCAGGTATATTTGACAGCCTCTAACTTGCACATACTTTGCCCGATTAGGCTCAAAGCTGAAACACATATAAATATAAAAACCCACTCAATGTCTGATTAAATTGCTCGTTGGTGCCATAGAAGTGGTGGCAGACATATGGGGGCGTTTCGCCGATAGTTCATAAATTGGGTGAGGTGGTGGGTCTATCCTACAGTGGGGAATAAGAATGGCCTCTTTGCACCACACTGCTCCATACGTCATCATTTGAAAACATCCTCACTGAGTAATGACAGAACCTTGCACACTACAGTCAGCTTAGGCTATATTCAGTTTTTTTCTGCCTGCATGTGTGATGTTTGTGGTGGCATTTGTGGTTAAAGAATTTCCCTGTTCTGGCAGTGACACACAAAAATAAAGCATTTATCTATCAGGCAGAGTACAACCAAAATATATGTATTATTTCTTTGTGGAATAGTAAAAAAAAAAAAAAAGAAAAGAAAAAAGATGCTACTCATACCATTACTTCCTGCATTATTTTATGACCCAGTAAGTGGGACTAGCAAATCATCAAATGTTTGCTGTACTTAATTTTTTTTCTCTAATTTTCCATGTTGCATGTCTGTGGGCGAGTTCAGGGTTCCCCTTTATAACATGCAGGGTCTAATAGTGTAGTAATTTGTATTATAGTCTAATTCAGATTCAGATTTTTACTGTACTTATTTAAATAACAACAACAACAAAAATACAATACAAAAACAATACAATAAATTTGAATCAATAGCCTATCAAAATGGATCTACTTTCAAATATATCAAACGATTATTTCTATTCTTAAGAACAATTTACTGCTTCAAACTAGGCTCACGCTGTCGTATCTGACAGCAAGGTGTATATCGGCGAAACAGCCGCATACTGCTATGGCACCAACGGGCACCTTAATCAGACATTATGTGATTTCTAAGGGTTTTTATATTGTTAACAAGCAATTAAGAGGCCCCGCCCCCAAACCATGACAAACATGGGAAGGGTCTATTTGAAGTGCAATATTGTATAATGCCTGTGCTCTGACAAACTGAATTCATTGAGTCATATATTATTAATAGCCTATTTTCCAGGATACACAAATAGCAGTGTGAGCAAAGTTTCACCAAAGTATATGAACTGAAACCTTAATGTGGTTATGTTTTTGACACCAGAATTGAAAGTGTTTGTATGTCCAGTAATGAGAAATGATCAAGTCCACGTGTGTTATTACTTTCAGGCTATCCCCTCTGTAGATGATGTGCCACAGATTAGCAATAGTGTGACTTTACAAGTAAAATGGAACAAACAGCCCACACTCAAAACACTGAGCAGTGAAGGTCACCAAATTTGGGTTTCCGCCCCCGCTAATAGGGACAATTTTTGAGCTCACTGGTCTCACTTGAAAAGGGAAAGGGTGCAGTCTCAATATGACTCTGCATGCTCTATCCTTCTGTTGATGTTCCTGTAAGCAGCCCAAAGGTAAAGGAAAAACAATGAGTCACCATTTGAACCACAGACTATTTTTCCAGGCGTGATCGGGTAAATGTTTTGCAGCATTAGACAAGATAAATGAAAGTATTGAGAATAGATTGTGTACTTATTTCATGTAGATTTGGTATAGTGTATTTAGTAAGAGATCATTACAAAATAAATGACAGAACACTTATAGTATGCTCAGGTTTAACCAATAATTATTTGTAATCCACACAAAACAATATGCTTCTTTGTTCACCATAGCTCCTTCATTGAAATTAATGTAGAAAGGGGTAGCTTAGTTGGTTTAGCAGGCGGCCCATATGCAGAACTTACAATGTTCACCCAGCATTGTGAGTCAGTTTGACAAATGTTACTTTAATTACACACAAACTTTGAACCACCGTCTACTTATGCTGCGTTCAAGTTGTCCTCGGAGCTCGGAGTATGAAATCTTACAGTTCATAAACAAATTGATAACGTTAACAACTTCATCAGCAGCTAGCAGAATTAGCACAAAATACACATTTTGTAACTGCACATAGACTGTTTTATTTGAATGTTTTTGTAAAATAGGGCACAGTTGCGAAAGTTGACATGTTTAATAATACAAAGGGACTTTTACCTGTTATTGTCAAATATGAATTGATGTAAACGGAATTTTGTTTTTGGAAAAGCTGAAGCCCAACCCAGCAGCGCCTCAGAGCAGTGGGATTCCCCTGAGTAATCTTTGGGTCAAATACTAAATCTTGTGTCATCATGTCATAGTGGGCAGAGGTGGGGTGGGTAAAATAATTGTATTGTGGTAATATCACACCTCTTTTTATTTCTACTTAAGTTATAATATTTTGAAATAACTACTCTTACTTGAGTATATTTTCTGATGACTCTACCTACATTTGTATGTACGTTTCAAAAGGAACAGATTCAGATCAGATCTAAAAAACAATTTCTTTCTTCTTTTACTTTGTCTAAGTTTGATATTAACCCACGCTAGTAAAATGTATTTTACTATTGTATTTGTATATGCTATTCTGTTATTGGAACACTAGAGGGCAGTATTATAATGCAAATGATTCAAAAGGCAAATTGGATACGTCTGGCCTGAACAGTAAGGCCTGGCATGTCCAACTATTTTATCTCCCATTGCAATTCATTCTAAACCAGGAATATGTTGTATGAAATAACTTTTTTCATGTAACTAGCCCATGTAGGCTATATTCACAATAATATCTCATTCCAGTTATCAAACTTTATTGTTACAGACTCTGAGTCCACAAGACAACACATAAAAACACACAAAAAGGCATAAATAAATTAAATAGGGCAACCCATACAATAGTAAACAGCATACCCTACAAGAGACAACTGTACCAATGTCTCCACGACTGAGACTGGTAACGTATAGCACTCAGACGTATATCAGTCAGACACATTATTATTGTATTGCACCATTCACTGACACAACAAATAAATGTTTATATCAGATCCCTTAAAACTGCCTGAAATGTGTTTAGCCCTGCGGCCACTTGCACTCTCCCATCTCGGCTTAGTCTTAGACTGTCAATGTATGCCAGATTAAGGTTACACATGCTAGATCTCTTGTAGTTGTAAGTGTGAAGTATAAAATGGTGTACAGGAGGCCAACTGTGACTTTTTCACCTCATCTGTACATGCACCAAACCAACAGATGAGCATATTATATATTATCTCATGTCCACAAATATATTTGTCTTTCCCAGTACTTTTTTTTTAAAAGACCCTGCATGGGTAGTATTATGTACTATAAAATGATATTATATACAACGGACAATTTTATTATAACCATCTGATATCACTATGTATTTTTTTCCTGGTTGTGCAAAGACAACTGGTATATGGGCTTTTAAAAAAATAACCTATTATATAATCATCACTAAAATATATTATTACTAAATATAAAATAAACACATAATTCAAAAATAACCACTAGAATCTGACATGTTAAAATAACTAATCAATTCCTTAAAAAGAAAAAAATACATTGTATTCACAATCATAAAATTATTAGTATCAGTATTTATTTGAAAGTAACCCCCAGGAATGCATGTGAGACAGAATGGTTGACAGATTGTAAAAAAAAAAAATAATAAAAATGAGAGACTTGGTGTAACTTTGGAGTTTGAGATAAAGACATTTACTGGTTTCATCATTGTCTAAGATTTTTTGTAAGTAAGATGCACACACAACAGACTACTACTACTTCTACATGAGTCATATTTACTTTAATGAGTATACAGTATATTTTGATCTGATTTACCCCGAGCCTATAGCAGCCCACAGCCTGGCCATTGATAAATAACAGAAGCTCAGCCTTTGCCTCTCTAAGGTGCAGCCCTCTCCAAAGAAATAAAAATAATAAAAAATACAATACATTACAATAAAATATAATAAAAATTAGTCTAATTTGTTGAGTCTGAGTTGAAGCTTCTTACTGTTTGTAAGGCAACCACTGTCCTAGATCAGTTCCCCAGTGCAGCATTTAATAATCCTGGTTAGGTTTTAGTGTAGTCCTTGTTTAGTCGGTTGTTTATATGGTTTGACCTATTAGACCTTGTTTAGACCTTGTAATAGTCCCCTCCATCTCTTGGGCCACAACTGTAGAAGCTTTGCCCCAAGCCTACAACAGACCAGAGCCTATAGCGCCCCACGGCTAACTCCTCATACTCTGACAGCGTCCCAGCCATTGATAAATAACAGTTGCTCTGCTTTAGCCTCTCTCAGCTGCAGCCCTCTCCGAAGCGTCTCCACCAGCCCCGAGATTGAATCTTCCCCATTCATTAGCCTAAGTGGATGAAGCTCTCTAATAGGGGCTCCCTTCCCCTCAATAATTGCCGTTGATTGGCGTAAATTAGACCCTAGTTGCCAGACGAGTGATTCTCGACGACGATAATCCGATTCCCAACTCAAACTAATAGGATTTTAACTCTGGCTTTGGCCTAATGTCCGTCTGCAAAGCCCTGTCCACAGTAGACGTCCCTGGTTCATATCTGGACCTGGAGTGAAGGGGATGGATGGAGGTTGAGGGTCGGGTCAGCTTTTGCCCAAACTATAGTGGCTCATGCACTTGTATCAGTCACTCATTCATGACATCATCAATGGGACACGCATGAGAACAAGGCTGTATTCTAGGGGCATTCAGGGCAGCTGGGGGACAGAGCATGGTCAACAAAAGAAAAGTTGTATTTAATATGTAAATACTATGTAACTTTTACAGTACACAAAGTATGAAGCGTGATTTTGGGGCCGCAAAATCCATCAGTGTTTATGGTATGATGTAAAAATCACTTAAAGCGACCCTTAAAGTTGGAATTTCAACTTGTATTTTATAAGAACCTAAATAGATATAACTAGGATGATATTCAATTAACTTATGAAGCCTACTGTCACCCGGTATCTGTGTGCATGCCACTGTGGTATATTTTTACAGGTTTTACTTTTGAGAGAGTGTCTCACTTCTGCAATGTTTTGATTCAGGTTTGACCTTACCTAGTATTGTGAAATATTAGATCATATGTAGAGATATGTCATTTTCTTTACAAACAATTGTTGAAGAGCTTATATATATATATATATATGTATTTTTTTTTATTAAGAAATAGGAGTTGTAACCTTGGCCACATAGTGTTAGAATCACCAGTCAAACCTTTGCACATTTGTTGGTACACCTAATATGTAGGTGTGTTTTAGTCAGTTATGTTGGTATTGGACCCTATAAATAGAAGGTGCCCCTTACCCTGGGTCAACCTCTAACCTTTGGCGCCACGCCCCTTGCTGCCTTTCCGGATTCAGACTTCCACGTGCACAAATGAGGACCTGATGTTTGCTACTGATCACTGCAGCTGTGGCATCGCGCTTAACCTCCCCCTTTATAGTTGCTACATTTTGGCTCAAAGTGACTGCTGCTGCTGTTTGCCCTGTACTGGCTTTCCAGCCCTGTTGATCTGCTCGAGGCTTGTTCTGTCCGTACGGCCCGGTTCTGCCTATGCCCCCATCAGCCATCTGACTATTCTGGCGTGTTTTGCCACAGCCTTATTGTTGTCTGAGCTGTGGGACAGCCTCCACTGCTGTGCACTAAACTAAATGCTGCATGGTCAACCATTGCATTTATGGACTCAAAGATGCCATCTCTAACTGACGTTGATCTCATGGAGTTGAACTGAATTGTGATCAATTGTGTGAAAATGGTACCTATCTGTTACAGGACCGACGGCCCGATCCCTGTGGTGGTGCTGCTTATTGTTTCTCCAATATCTCAGAATTTGTGAAGCTACCCCCACTGAAAGAAATAATGGTTGCTCCCTTTGATAGTTCAGATTTATTACAACACTCATTCTTGACACAGTTGGTTTTAGATTAGGTTAGGTTTGACAAAGTTTTCCCCAATAGTGAATTTGGATGTGGTGTAACGTTGTGATCAAGGTCCCCAGTATCGTTTTTATACCTGCTTTATAGTCCCAGTTCTGACCTGGTCTAGATCTGATTTAGACCTGGTTAACTCCTGGTTTAGTCGTAAATTCCCAGTAGGCCATGCACCCCACCTCTTGGACCCCAGTTCAACTGCATTGGCTGCAATGTCTGATGTTACGACACTGGATGTTGTACCATATCTTGTGAAATGCATCTAATATCTCATCTCCTCATTATGGTACTTGGAATCCGTGTATTGGTACTTTCTGCTTTTGGTTATGACGTTAACAGTTTTAGATTCACTTGAAATAGCAGCCATGATTTCTCACACTTTTAGATTTGTTTACCATATCTTTGCCTTACCACATCTGAAATGGCATTTTCTGTAGTTTTGTTGTTTGTTGTTTATTTAAAACTACTGAAAGCATTTGGATGGAATTTTCAGGGAAGGTCAGGAATGAGGGATGAGGAGTGATCCAGATCACTGTCTGTGTCCAGGAATGACATTGCAACTTTACGCTAAAACTACTGAACGGATTTGGATGACATCTTTAAGGAAGGTCAGAAATTCGGGGAGTGAGCCGGATCACTGTCTGAATTAAAAAATAAATAATGGCATCTGTTAGCAACTGCACGGAAAGGTCAGAAATTACACACCTGACCTGATTAAATTTTGGAAGTGATCTGTAGAAATGAGCTGCAGTAGTGCTTTCTAGTTGAATATTGATAGTTTTATTTCATATTGTGCAGCCTTAGTGTCTATAGTGTACATAGTCTTATAGTCCAGTGACTGTCCTTTTGTCATTGAGTTGATAAGGGGACGGTGGCGCTACTACTAAGGCCCGAGGACTAATGAATCTCCACTCCATTACAGCTGAATGGGACAGATCGCTCTCCTGGAGAAATGAATTGAGTTTTTTGTATTTGTGAGATCATTCTCCCTCCATTAACTGCTCTTTATCCCGTCTCTTCATCACAGGCAAATCGGGTTAGGCGGCCATGATTAGCAGGGGTGGCCTCCCTTTTTAAGAGGTAATTGGGTTTGGCGGCTCAGCTGATAGTGCCATTAGGACCAATAAAGGCTGGGCTTGGCTCGCAGAGTGAAACAGATTCTCAGGCAGCAGATGGCACACGCGGGGAGAGATGGAACCGGGTTAGCCGAAAACAAAGTTTGTGTAACCGTAGTAGACCAGGGAGGGGGTGGGCAGCCTCCTTTACTTGCTCCTGGTTTGATATTCACTGTGTTTTACTCAACGTGACACTGGTGACATTTTCTGGGAAACACTCACAGCTTTTAATAAGGGAAACGCACACATTACAAAATAATCTGGTCATTAAGACTGTGTGCTTTATTGAGATAATTAATCACGGTAATGTTTTAATGGCAGGCTAAAGGTTGTGGTGTCAATATCAACCAACCAATTACATTTGATGTTTCCACACTGATCCATGCAAAATTCATACATAGGCAATGTGGGTGAAGTGGCTTGCCCAAGGACACATCACTGTACAGTATGTACAGGTTGAACTGCCAACCCATGCCACTGCCACACGCAAAGGTTTTTCCAACATACAAACAGAATAGATACTTTTATAAACATGTTTCTATTGTACAAAATGACAGATTGGTCTTGGACAGATATGATTCAAATTGAATCATATTCGAAAGAAAATAGAAGATTCCATACTAGACCACATCACGATAAAACTCAGTAATTACTCCAACACTTTCTAGTGACTTTCTATGCTTAACAACTGATCCAAAAATGCTCTTTATAAATGTATAAATCGGCTTAACGTTTTTGTAACCTGTATGAAATTGGCAAACGTCATAAAAACAATATTTTATGGAAAACTATCTCAATCGTTTGTGCTGGTTTGGGTTTTAAATTTTTTTGTTTGTGCTGTTATGGTTTTTAAGATATCAATGATTACTTGTATAGGTCAGTCTGAGGCTCTGAGGTTTACCAAAGGCTCAGATTTGATCAAAAGTGGTGTCATTTGTTTGTGCTTCATTTGTGCTTAGCTTGAGTTTTGTGCCGTTATGGTTTTTAAGATACGGCAGAGTTTTAGTAATTTGAGTAATGACGTCATCACCACCCCAGCTTTCCAGGGAGAATTTACAGCAAAAACAAACATTTCTGCTTCAAGCCTAAACCAGCACAGACCAAGCATAAACCAATCATGCCGTTTTCCTGCATCAATCCTACGCGCTCTGTTTATTCACCTCACAACAGTCTGGTGGCCAGAAGTTACTTAGATTAACCTATACAAATAGCAAATAATTTACAGTGTAGCTTACTTTTTTTTTTTTTTAGAACACAAACAATTGAGATAGTTTTTCATTAGATTTGCGTTTGATGGGGTCACCATTTTACGCAGGTATTTTTATAACTATTCCAACAAAACTTCTTCTATCTTTTATTTCCATTCCTGGACATTTGCAAAGAAACATATACAAGAAATACCTGGAAGAACACTGATCCAGAGGACATATACCAAATGCATGTGCAGTAAATGACATCTGATGATATAGCATATGTTCACTTTCTATTTAAAATACAATTATACTGGCTAGTGGCACAGACATATCGTCCCAACACCGGTACCGGACGATATTTCCAATTTTGACTAATATTGGTATCAGCCTGTACAGATGGACAATGTTAATCGGTTGTTCTTAAAGGATCATTTCTAATATTTAGGTCTAGAAAGAGTCAGTAAGAAAAGACCATTGTAAAAAATGTAAATTCAGTTATTATATTTATGGATTAATAAATACAATTAAAATGTAGATTACTTAGTTTAAAAAAACATTGCCCACTAAAACATGTTTACAAAATATCGGTATCGGAATCGGTATCGGCCAAATTGTTAATTGAAATATCGGTATCGGTCAAGACATTTCATATCGGTGCATCCCTAATACTGGCCAATTAGTTGCAGAGCTGAAACTTACAGACTGACAGACAACCATACACTCCTGCATTCATTAAGCAAACCTTCCATGCAGAATAATGCATACATTTATTTCATATTTTGAAGATACTGTGAGGTTAACTAGTCAAATGGTACAGTTACAGCTCCACAAACTGCCCTAACCTGTAAAAAAAAATAAAAAAAATAAAAAATATCAAAGATGTTGAATGTTGCACAACGTAGAATCGATCTCCACTATATCGTCCACTGTCATCTGGACCCGAGGAAAGGTGAACTTGGCAATTCCGAGAAATGCTGCGAAACCCCAGATAACCTTACTGCGCCTGGGTCTCCGTCCTATAGGCCCCGGTGCATTAGTGGTGACAGCAGGGCCGATGGGACTCGCTGGACTGTGTCGTATTGTGTTGTTTTGTGTTGCATTGTATGATTGTTGCTGTGACTGTCTGGTCCTTATCTTAAAGGCTCCGATCCCCCGCACTCCACCATGTCTTATCTGCGGCCGAGACTTCTTCAGCTCTGGCTTCCCGGAATGGTTGCTGGGTTTGGTAAACTGTGATTGGTCCTGTGAAAGATGACTCTGTGTGGCAAGATAGACAAAAGAAAACATTTGACTTAATTTTTGCTTATTCTCAGCGGTGGAATGTATGTACAAAACTTTATTTGTACTTTGGGTGCAGTCTTTATGTTTTTCAAATTAGGAAAAAGTGAAACAGTGAAAGTGAATTTTTTTTTTTAAATTGACTACCAGGCCCAGTTCAGTGTTTAGTTCAGTCTGTAGTCTGTAGAGGCCAAGGGAGGGACTAAAACAAACTACTGGTCAAAGTAATTACCCACAAACTCTGAGTTGATGTTGCTGTAGAGGCCAGGGGAGGGTCTACACTTAATAACAGCTGAAGCATTTTTCTTAATTTAATTTTTTTTTTTTTTCATTTTCTAAGAATTTTTTAAGGACACTTACAGACCTTCAAGCCAATGTATAATTTACGTAATACTTTTTTTGTAAATAGACAAAACCTAAATATTAATATAAATGCAATTTCATGAGTCAAATATGTGTCAAATACTAGCCTTTTACTTTAAGTACATTTGAAAGTGAGTCAGCTCTTTGTACTTTTCAGTACTTTGATCTAAAATCTTGGCCTCTTTATCTGTACTTTGACTTGTGTAAAGAAATTGAATACTTTTGTTATGTTGCTGTTTATTTATTTACACATAATCAAAAGGCAATTGAATACAAAAATCTAAGAGATACAAAGTCATATGCATAGAAGTGGTACTTCCTTTACCATTGCTTCCTGGTAAAGTTGTGGGTGACTGGAGCTTATCCACTCTCCAGGGTGTACCCTGTCTATGGCCCATAGTTGCCAGGATTAAAAAAATAAAAATAAAAATAGGCAACTTAGTAAATATGGATCATTTTATGGCTGGAAAACCCCAGCTGTCACAGATGATGAAGAATTGTGAAGTATTATACTTTCATTTACCCCAGAACTACCACTGAACCAGAGAGTTAGTGGTTCAAATCCCATTCCATACTGTTGTTGGGTCATTTGTGTTGGGGTGGTCGAAGAGGCTAAAGGCTTGGTATGGCTGGCATGTCTCCATCAGATTGCCCCGGGGTAGCTGTGGCCATAGAACCAGTGTACCACCACTTGTATGTGACAGAGGAGCAAATAAATAATGCAATTAACTGTAAAGCAACTTGTCTAGAAAAGCGCTCTATACAGTAAAACTAATGCATTTTTTTATTAAAAAAAAAAATCCTCTTGGTCCAAACCTGCAGTGTAATAATATACCATGCTTTTCCGATGGCACACATTGATGTATTGTAGCTGTAAGTATGCGGTACACTTTCACCTGAGAGCTTCATATTTTCAGGCCCTCCTAAATAAAACATGGTGTCGCCCGGCGCCGGTAAGTGTCCCTGGAAGAGCCCGGGGGGTCGGAGAGAGGGAGGAAGGGCCAGGGTAAAAAGCGTCCAGGTTAAGTTGTTTGAAAGGCCTCGGAGTATTAAGAGGCATTTTACACTTAAGAAGTTGGTTTCGCTGGGTTTTCTGTTTCCCCTCTTATTGATTGATGCTCAACTATCAATGCATAATAGAAAAGCACTCAGAGCAAATGCAGGGTTATGGCCTTGGGAGGGAGGGAGCCGGCAGACAAGACTCCACCTCCACCAACCCCCACCCACCCCCCTACCCCTCCCAATGCCATTATTGGCCCATAAAGGATCCCCCGGGACGGCCACGGTGTTCAGATCAGCACACACCAAATACCCAATTAAAAAAGGCTTTAAATTCTCCTCCTCTTTCCTGGGCTAAAATCAATCCGAATTCAATCTATTCGGCTAGGATTCCGACAGAGCAGGTAATTGCCCATAATCGGTCAGCTAGGTGACAACAGCTTAAAGGGGACACACTAATACAATCAGGTATTTGCTTTCGACGCTCCCTTCTTCTATAGGCCCAGGCCAAAAACAAAACAAAGACAACAAAATGGGTGGCGCAGTTAATGTAGCCATCAAATCTAGGTGTATATGAAGTTACAAGCATGATGCTTCCTAAATATGCATAAAGCAGAAATAAAGGTATTGGGGGAAATTAATGCAATTGCCACTTTATTAGGTAGACCTGTTTATGATCTGCTTGTCACATTCCATCAAGCCAGTGCATTACGTTGTGCAAGCGACTGTAAGTGACTTTGAACAGTGTTTTGGTTGTTGGTGTCAAGTAGACTGTAGCAATGTCTAGAGCGGTCCTTTATAAGCTACAAGGTCTACCTAATAAAGTGGCCATCGACTGCACTGTCTTCTATCAACTAGCCCTGATCACACTGTCACAGCGTATTATCTGAAGACTTTGTATAGACCAATTTTGGCCCGGATTATTTGAATGAAATTCTATACTAGTGGTGAAAGTATACAGGCAGTACTTAATGGCAGCATTAAGGATTGCGATGATGGGTTTCCATGGCCTAATGTGATTCTCCCATTCTTCTTTATTTATTATATCTGAGATTTAGTAGGTCTTGTAAATCTGCCTGCTTCAGATGACACACATGTTCACCAGTGACGGACGGCTTGTCGATCAGCGCTTTTCCCGACATTAAAGACTTTATAGAGTACTTTCGAAATGATGAAACTATGTAGAAAACTATTCATATTTTAGTAAATTTTTCAAAAGAGCGGTCAAAAAGTACAATAAAAATCTCTCGCACGAAGATAGAATAGAATAATAATATGATAAATAAGTAAAAAGTCACTAAACCACACATAAATGGTCATTAGTAAAATCAGGGTAAATAAAGTTTTCTCTGCTCCTGAACTATTTTGCAAAACAGAAAGTTCAAACCTGAAACAATATCTTCCTTAGAAATGTTTACTATTAATTTCAATGAAGCAATTGAATGAAGTAATTTTGCAAATCCCACAAAAATATAATAAACATTAACATTAACTCATGGAACCGTAGTGTGGTCTGGATTTGAACCTACAACTTTGGGGGTGAGCTGTGTAATGCTGCGTTCGTGTTACCTGGGAACCCTGAGAAAACATCACACCTCAGTTCTAGTTGCTATTCCTACTAATGCTAATAACAGTATTCCTGCAATATTCATATACTTGGCTCATGTTAGCGCTAATTGCTCTGTCATTAGCAAAATTAGCAGCGACAAGGCATGACACTGCATCTGTAACTGCAGATGCTCACAGAGCCCAGAAGCATGTTCACAGAGAGATCTCACAGTAATGGAGACTGATGGGAATGGAACACAAGTTTAATAACTTTCATGGTTGTAGCTGCCATCTTGGATTTCTCCAACTCCGGTACGAGCTTTCCGAGTTCCCGAGTTTAAAATTTCCGACCTCTGAGGACAAATTAAACGCAGCATTAGCTCTGCATATGTGTTACTACTCTACTAACTGAGCTAGCAGGTTTTTTTATATTACCCTGCTCAAAAAATTATCTATTTATGAAAAAAAATTATTTTAAGGTACATTATTCTGATTGAATGCTCATAGACAAAGCATTATAGTTATGACAAAAAAACATAGGAAATCAAATCTGACAGTCAAAATAAAATATGATGTACTGTGAAATATTCAAAAAGCTAGTTCTTTAAGCTTCAGACAAAATCAACATACTATGGGCGATAACATTTCGATCATTCGCTGCACTGTCTCTGAACGAGCTCTGTCCGGCCGGTAACTTGATGTCCGGGGGTCAGCGGGGTTAAGAGGTCAGCGGCATTAATGGATCTCTCAATAAAAAACGGAGCTAATATTACCACCAACTTTCCCTTCTCCTCCTATACAGGCATCAGCAGAGCAGTGCAGTCAGGGAATTCCTCCTTCAGCAGACTGCTCACAGGGCAAACAGCTTGGCTCGAGAAATGGCTGTCTGTAATGGAAGCGCACTTTTAATTGACCAATCAAAAGGAAACAAAGCAGCCGATCTTCAGGCTGGCCAATCCAATTTGTTTTCATTTCCTGCCAAGATCTGTTGCCATATTAGAAGACTACACAGTACATCAGTGCACTTGATTATGAATATATCAACCGGTCTGCAGCTTAGAGAGATAGCATTAATAGGAAACAATAGGAATCGAGTAATGCCTCCACCGATATGCTTTAGTACATTAAGATTGAAAACATTATTAAAATATATGCTACTTAAGCTGTTTAAAATCATTAAAATTCTATTAATCATAACATCAATAAATCACTAGTCCCTACTTTACACTTTCTTTATAAAAATATAATACAATACAATATTGTGATGATCTACAGTGTAGGGTGACGATGAAGACACAAAGCTGCAGTTCACTATTTTGTCCAGTGGGTGGCGTATAACACTATCAAGACAGAGCTACTGAGGCAATGCAAAACTACAGTAATTGGAGCTGAACTGTATATTTTTCTATTAATATAAAATTATATTTATTTGTTTAGCAGAGACATAAGAGGATTGTGGAATAATACATTCTGAATTACTGAAATTATAAATACAATACAATTATGTAAAATAATGTTAGGGTTGTCTGTCCATATAGTAATATACATTTTTTACAATTGTATTTACACATTTATTAAAATATTACTTTTCTTCAGGTGATATCAGTCAAACAAAAGTTAAGTGCCTTAGACCTAAAGAGAAAATAAACCTCTGTGTTCTCATAGCCTATCACTACTGCTAGCATTGTATTGCTACATTTTGGTAGCCTTTTATATTGTATTGCATTGTATTATATTTGTCTCCTAAAGTTTCTGAACTTTTCTCTAAAGAAATACTAAAGATGTGATGGTGTCCCCTTTCTTGCAGGGATGTCCAATTTTTTAGTCCACCTCCCTAAATTTCTGACATATATATATATATATATATATATATAATATAAAAGTATTTCAAAGACTTCCTCATTCTAATCACTGAACTAAGTGATGTGACAAATGACTTTGATAGCAGCCTTCCTTTCCGATGAAAGCCAATTCAGAACACAATGCTCCTAAAGCTACATTTGTGGTAAAGCATCCATGTAGGTTTCTTTATTTCCAGCACAGGAAAAACCCTCGGGCCAGATCATGTCAATCTCTTAATGACATTCAGGATATATCTGGCAAATCTAGTCTAGTACTGTTATAATTACATGGTATGTGATGGCTAAGTGAGTTGTTTTGAGGTTAATAAAGCTTCCTTCACCTCTTTCCTGTGAAAAAAAGAAAGAAATAGCCTTAAATGACTGCACTGACTCCCCTTGAAGTCTTGGCTCTTGCGAGAAATTGATTTATTTGCAGCTTTTACAGAATAACAATAGCTCAAAGAAACAGACAGATGCAAAACTAACACGGACTTGAAATGTTTGTGGTTCAACTTGTGAGTATTATGATTAAAGCTGCAGTACCTGATATTTTTTACTTTGTATTTGAGCAAAAATAATTACTCAGTTAAAAGTACAGCTTACTAGAAGTCATCTGAGAAGAAATGAGACTCTGAGACCCTCTGTGGGCTGTATTATAAGGGTTTAAAATGAGACTCTGAGACCCTCTGTGGGCTGTATTATAAGGGTTTAAAATGAGACTCTGAGACCCTCTGTGGGCTCTATTATAAGGGTTTAAAACGAGACTCTGAGACCCTCTGACCCATCAAGACACAAAGAGAACATGCAAACTTTATAGAAAAAACCCATAATATCATAATATATAATATGTCTCTCACTCCCATTTCTCCCAAAGACACAGGGTTTGCACACAACACAATACAGCCTTTGTTTTTGAGCTCTACAGACCAGCGCTCAGCAACAGGCCTGTTCAAACCCACTCAAAATCAAATAGAAAACTACCTCAGGGACAAAAAATACATAACTTAAGATAGTATCAATTCATTCACTTTGTAAGAAATGGGGACTATGTTTGAAAAGTTAAAAGGTCACAGCATACGTGGGTCATTTAGAGGAGCTAAAAAGTACTGTGAAACCGATTGGTGGAAAAGCTACTCATGTCTTCATTTAAGACAAAAATACATTAAAAAAGTGCCAATTCTGAATTTAAAAAGTAAACTAAAATATACAATTAATAACAAACAAACAAATAAATATGAACCCAAAATATCCAGATCTTTTCAGAGAATTTCTGTTGCATGCGTTCTACAGTGTGTGGGTGAGCTTACGTACTGTTCCATGGGTGATCTAGTGAAGCTAGAATCTATAAATAATGAACAATGGAGTTTCAAAGTTCAGTGAGATTATGATCAAGACTAAAGAAAATACACAATAACTGGAGTCGTCCTTAAATAGGCTACATAAATATCTGATCATACTGAATGTAGAAGCACATGGACTCAAATGAAGAATCTTCTAGTTCAGGGGTAAATGCTGTAAATGAAAAGCATTGTATCTTGTGTTTTTTCAGCCATTATAGAACTATAGTTAGCACCAGAGCTAATGTGTACACATGCACAGCCACTTCCTCACCTACGCAGCAGGCTAACCAATAACAGATAGAGCTGGTACCTCGATCAACCAATAAAAGAAGAGGTAGCTTCATCTATTATTGGTTGATTGTTTTTAGCCCCCACTGAGTCCCAGGTTTATCTTTTTTTTTCTTCAGTATGCCAGTATGCATTTATCTCTAGAGATGGTTGTGTGAGAAATCCCAGAATAGATCAGCATCAGTTTCTGAAATGTTGATGAAGTTTGAACAATGGATTTGTTTTGCCAAAATGCATTCTGGCTGCAGTTGAGAAAGTGTACCTACCACAGTGACCTCATAACTTTGACTAGCAAGTGTACCTACCACAGTGACCTCATAACTTTGACTAGCAAGTGTACCTAATACAGTGAGCTCATAACTTTGACTAGCAAGTGTACCTAACACAGTGGCCTCATAACCTTGACTAGCAAGTGTACCTAACACAGTGGCCTCATAACCTTGACTAAAGGGAAGACACTTGGTTTTCCAGACTATAAAACCTTTCCTGATGTTTACTCACCGATGTCTTTGGCTGAAAAATCTAAATTCCGATCTCATAATGATTCATAACTAACTTTGCTGTAGACTGCTTTTCCCAGAGCGAGCTCCTGGCAGACACTCAGCTTACTAAATGAAACACTTTGTTTTCGAGACGGATTACAAATGTCCTACTGGGAAGGATATAATGACCGAGCAATTTAAAAAAGATTAACAAGAAATATTTTGAACACAATAGATTCAAAGATGGCCGCAGTATTTGAGTGTTTATGAAGTAGGCGTCTGCAGATTCTCATTGATGTATAATTTCTCAAATGTCAAACAAGAGCAGTGGTGTACACACAAGTGAAGCAGGACTTATATGGGCACAGATACGTTGAAGGAACAGCATATGATATGGTTCTGGAACATTGCAAGATATGACCAAAGACCCAACCCCAGCTTCGGTATTCACTATTTTGGGTATATTCTTTACACCTGTGGGCTATTACGATTGTGTTGAGCATTTACCCCATAACTAAAAGATGCCCTGTTTGAGTACATGTTAGTATGATGTAGAGGTGTGTGATTAGGCAAAAAAAGATTGTGTCATCGTGGAGTTATGGGGATCTGCTAACCTGGGAAGATTGTTAGTTCCTGCTCCAGTGCTTTCATTTACGCTCTGCTCTTCACCGTCATTTTTAGTGTAACAATGCTAGTGTTTGTGTAAATAAAAAAAATCTATAAAAGTATTGTGATGAACATTGGATTGGATGTACACTGAATTTGTAGTTAAAAAAGTTTTGTGAAGACAGATACAATGTCAAATCAATCAAAATTGTGATCTTGGCTGAGTAAACCGTGATATAATATTTTGACCATATCGCCCACCCCTAGTATAATGGGCTGGTTGTGGTTTTTTGGGGACAAACTGGGTGTATGCTAGAGCCGAACTTTGCCAAACCCAGGCTAAGCGGGATCCTAGGAGAAAAACTGAATGAGGCAAAAAGCCTGCAAAAACACTTATCTTTTACTGACTACCTCGGGGAAATACCTCAGTGTGGGCCAGGAGAAAGTTGGCCTGATGAAGACAATGCCCTCAGCTGTGCCTCCCATAGGCCTCAGTCTAGTCTAGTGTGGGCCTATAGCTGCTGCTGGCCAGACGTTTCCCCTTTAAATTCTTGGCAAATGCTGTGTTTTGAAAAAGCATGCTATGAGTGCGGAGTCTGACCCAGTTTTGTCATTCTGAGACAATAAACAGGGAAACGGGCTTCACAGATCCGCATGGTAACGTGAGGGGCTCGGGCTGAAGCTGACTGAAGCAAAATATACTTGCGTCAGATGTCTGCAATTACATGAAACCTGGTCATAAATCATGTCAGGGGTTAGGGCTAATGTGTGAGAAAGAGTGGGGAAGAAGTTGGGAAAAATGGTTGCAATGATAGGGCCATGTCAGTTGGAGGTGGGATGGGGTGGTTTGGGTTTCTCAGAAACCATAATCTCCTGGGATTTTCACTCACAGCCATCTATAGGGTTTACAGAGAATGGTCTGTAAAAGAGAAAATACATCTTGTTGGTGCCAGTCGTCAGAGAAGAAAAGACTGATTCATGGGGACTCAAGGAGTCTGCAGAAGGCAATTGCTAAAAAACAAAAAAAGCAGGTTCCAGCAGGAGAAGACCACAGAGGGCGATGTTTGAGTCAAAACCTGTTCGAGGAAGACTACAGAAGAAGTCGAAACAAGGTACAACACTCAAACTTTGGTCTGATAATCGGAAAAGTGAAGTTAATACATTTATTGGAAGACCAAATGAACGTTCTAGAATTATTAACAGAAGAGCAGTGTCTTTGTAAAGTAAATCTATCATTTTGCCTCCAGCCAAAAGTCTAACTGTTACTAATGTGTACAATTAAATAAACATACAATGTGAGGTACAGTCACTAATGTTTCCTAACCAGGCTCTGACATCACCTACATGTAGAGAGTGGATGGACTTTGTGAAACTGTCTTAATTTGCAATATTTTTTGGCTAATGCTAATTTCTCCATTGAAACTGTATTATGGTCTTGCTCCAGTTGACTCACTTTTCATTCTGCGGTCACCACAACAAATAATGAGCCTCATATGCATTTTGATTTGGCCTATAGGTTATACATCAGATGCCATTCAACACAATTCTGTTTATTTTGGCTTTGGACTGGAAAAAAGAGTTCTCTGACTTGTGGCTCCATGTGGCTGGAATTGACATTAAATATATCTGTGTTTATGCTCAGGCAGATATGTTACAAAACTATAATATCAGCCGTCACATGTGGAAGAACAGAGTTTGTAAGTTTGGTCATGACTTCACAGCTGTCCATGTGCATGCACGGAGCATGTGTGTAACCATGGTAATGGCCTCAACAACCACAGCAGCTGTGAACAATATTAGCACTAATTAGACAGGCAGTGATCGTCTGGTTTCAATTGTTGGTAAATGGTAGATGGGTTTTGCACTTGGTTTGGCACTACAATGAGACTGTTTAAGATCAAGTTTTAGCTAAATTAAAAAATAATTATGTTTGTGTTGATTTATAGACCCCTCAAAGTTTGTAAACAGAAAATTCTAGATTCTGGAATGGAGGCAGACACATGCAAACTCCACACAGAAGGACCCCAACTGCCCTGTCAGGGAATCAAACCCTGGACCCTGTTGCTGTGAGACAAGTGCTAACCACTGTGCCATGTGTATGTCCTGACATGCTGACATGCTCTGGCACTTATGGTAGAGTATAATGTTAAACTCAACCCTGAAAATGGGCTTGTCTATCTGTTTTATGTTACATTTGGCTGTTTTCAAAGGCCTGTTTAAGCTTTGTGTACACATTGATGTCTTTGTTCAACTGAGATCATAAGCTCAGATAAGAACATGAACAACATCACAGCCACTTTTGAGATAAAACAAAAAGACCAAATCTGGGCCTAAACAAGTTTTGACACGAGGGACCTCTCTGCCAACATCAGAGCTGTGTGTTATCATTCATTTATCATTCATTTGCATTAGCTCTGAATATAACAGGGCTATGTTTAGAACCACTATTTATCTGCCTTCTGCATGGTGTTTACCATAATAACAGTGGAAACGGTTACAACTGACTTGACCTTGATGTGAATAAATGACCAGAGGTTGTCCTTGTCAAACGTTAACTTAAACGTTAATCTCCTGTAGAAGATTGAACACGCATACACTGGCCACAATATTAGGTACACTTCATAGAAATTACATTAGATTACATTGAGACATTCTCTGACCAATTTCACTGCAGCTCACTAGATATTTTTTGTCTTTTTGGGACCATTCCCTGTAAATCTGTTAGATGGCTGTGTGTGATAATCCCAGTAAATCAGCAGCGGTTTCTGATAAACATAATACATTACGTTGCCAACAGATCATTTCAGGGTTCGCTATTTCCATTGAGAAGCATTAGAACGCTCTCGCTCACAATGCCGTTGTGTTCTTGGGAACCCTAACCATCTTGAGCGTGGGACACTAGTGGATGTGTAAGTAATTGTGGTGGCGTGTTTCGATATGATTTGCCACGTCAGTCATCAGTCTGCCCCAGGGCTACTGTGGCTAACAAAATTACTGTACCATCACCAGTATGTGATTGTGGAGTTGATTTAGTTGTTTGGCAAGACACATCATTGCTTCCAGTGTATCTGCCATCTTTCCATCAGTCTGTCCCATGGCATCTGTGGCACCAGTGTGTGACCATATCTTCTAGGGGTAAATGCTTTACTTAAGAAGCAGCAAAGCCATCATTCAGTGGATAAGCTGAATGTGGGTCGCCGGTTCGAATTCCTGTTGTTGTGTCCCTGGGCAAGGCACTTTACCCACATGGTGTGTGATTGGTGTTTGGAGGTGTTCGGAGCAAAATGGCAGCCACACTTCCGTCAGACTGCCCCAGTGCAGCTGTGGCTACACAAGCAGTTTACCACCACTGAGTGTGGCTGAGGAGTGAATGAATAATGAAATTGAAATGTACATTATTATTATTTTGAATTTATCAGAAGTTATTCACAAGTGTACCTAATAAAGTGGCCAGTGTGTGTGCAGTTTTATGTTTATGTAATTTATTGACAGTCCATACTCCTAACGGTGAACACCAGGGTCAAGATTATGACCACATTATCATTCATGCTGTAAGTTAAACAAACATGATGAGGTTTGAGGACCAGATCCACACAAAGACCTGGCCCTGGATCAAGTTCCTCAAACACACTTCCTTCCTGCTCACTTTACTGAAGTTATGAGGCTCTGAGAACTAGTGCTGAGCTCAAAGCCAGACTTCTTTCCATATTTAGATGCTGTAAAAGCCAAACTCTGGATTATCACTTTTGGTGAATTCATTTGACTCCACCTCGTGCCATTGCTAGTCTACCTCTAACACTATGGGTACTAGGGCTGCATGATTAAAAATATATATTGTTATGTAAACCAAGATTTAGTTCACAGCACACTTTAACCCTGGACAATACTGACTGTTAAACTTCCACACGAATCAAATGCCTTTCAGAACATGTTTGTAGAGGTTAAACTTACAAGGTCACAGGTTTGTAGTATTTTGTTTTGTGCAGAAGATATAAAATATCCTAAAAGAAATATTACAGTCAGAATCGTAATTGTCATTAATCGTATGATATGTACCTGTGTGCAACAGTTGAAAAAGATCCAGCAAAGACTTTTTAAGTTATTGCGTTCACAGTTTTGGCCCGT